>BJCM01269786.1:0-19680 GCA_018326385.1 Flaveria bidentis
AAGTGTTGGACAATATGTGATGAGCTTGTCCAACTGTGCAGTTTTTGTTTTAAAGAGTTGACTTCTACTTCTAAAACTGCTTTCTGCTTCTTAGTGTCCTCTAGGGAGTTCAGATAGTACCTAATGTCATTTGCTTGGTTGAAGGCGACTACCTCTGTTTCCCTAAGCTGTTTATTCAATAGGTCTATCTTTTCCTTATAACTGTGCTCGTTTTGTTTTAGCACTCTATTTTTCCTCAGTGCACAAATCCAGGTCCTTTACTAAGTTATTATTATGATCTATAACCTAGCAAATTTTGAATCTATACTTTCTCTGAATTTATTACATTCTAAACAAGCATGATTATTAAACAGTTGGTCAGTAGTACTTACCTGAGATGTTGAATAGGAATCAGCCATGAGTGCAGAATCTGTTGAATCTGGTTCTGGTGATTCTGACGTTGATGCAGATTTATCTTCTTCAGGCAGGTGGTTGACCACGGGTCCAGTGTCTTCAGAATTTGACATTGCAAGCTCTACTGCTATGTCTCCCTCACTAGCAGAATCGTCATCAATGTCATCCACATTAGCTATGTTGGACTCTCCCGGTGACACAAACCGAAAGCTCCAGTCCTGTCCTTCATCCTCATTAGCAGTTAAGGCTTTGGGGTCCTTACTTGATGAGGTAGAACTGCTAGATGTGGCTTTGTCCTGACGATTGAATGACGAGAAGGGATTACCATTTCCAGTCTTCTTTGGTTTTACACACTCCCTCTTGAAGTGTCCCTTTTCACCATAGTTGAAACAAGTAACCTTTGACTTGTCGAAGCCAAAGGTTGTGTCTTTGGTGGCAACCAAGTTCTGTCCGGTCTTTTTGACAAACTTTTTAGCTCGTCGGACAGCACTTGCCAAAGCCCACATTATCTCCATACGTTCCAACTCCATCTCATCCACCTGCTCATAATCTTCATCTGCCATGTGACAATTTCCTATCTTTCCAGCATCTAGTCCATCATAGGAGTGAACTACAGCAGCTAAGAGGTCCATCTGTTCTTTGGCCACCTCCACAGTCACATTCCTGAAGTTGTCGGTTTTTAGTTTTGCTGCATTAGCTTCAGGTATCATATATTGGGTGCTAGATGACCTTGACGTTTTGGACCCTGAAGTTGAAGGTTGTGCTGGAACTGTTGCACTTGAGATGAAGGCAGTTTGCAGTGGTGCGCCAGATGTCTTGACCGGAGGTGTTACATTGTAGAGTGCAGGATTCTGATCGTAGTTGGCCTTTTGGGCTCTGTACTTCATCCTAAGCTCCTCTTCCCTCAATTAAGAATGAAGTCATTTATGTCTAACTTCGAGAGCATCCCATTCTGTCTGAGAGCATTTCCGTCATACCTCTTCTCCAATGCATCCCACAGTTTCTTTTCTTGAGTGTACTCCGAATACTGATCGAAGATATCCTTCGGAATGGACTGAGTGAGCAAAGCGTAGAATTTCTTCTCAGCGTTGTGTTTTACCTTCTGAGCATCCGACATACCACTAAGTGTAAGTTTGGCTCCGTGGGCACCTACAGGCATGCTATACCCCGACTCTATTGCCTCCCACAAATTTGTATCTACTCCATTTAAGTATATTTCGAAATGTTGCTTCCATTGTGGATAGTCATCTAACGTGATAAGCTTCGGGGGTTTATTGTGAATTCCCACTTCGTTCTCCAATAGCAGTAGATTCTGAATACGGGTATCTCTACTTGCTTTGTATGCTGAAAACTGGTCCTCCATTTCACTTAACTTTACTGTTTAATTAACTACTGATGTATGCGAATGAAGGTATGCGGTTGGGCTTATCCAGGCGATTGAACAATTGCGGATGGTTCAATCGTGCGACTGAACAAATGCGGATGAGTCAGTCGTCCGAATGAACTAATGCGGTTGAACAGTCCGAATGAAGTTCTCAGTCGTACGAATGAGTCCAATCGTGCGGTTGGAGAATGCGAATGAATTTAGTCGTGCAATTGAGCCAATCGTGCGACTGAAGTTGCTGAAGTTTAATAATTCGTAGGTTAAACATGTTTTGGCCGTAAAAACTCGAATTTTAGCAAACCCTAATTGCCGTATGACGGAAAAACTAAACTTGAAGGTCAGGAAACATCTAAGACTCCGTTAGACACAAAAAGATTGCATTTTTTATGCAAAAACACAATTTTTGTATCAAAACTATTGAATCAACATGCAATCAAGAGCCAATGCTCTGATACCACTTGTTAGGATCTGGTATTTGAACGAAACACCCACTGATTAACGTGTTAAACCAAATCAAATAGTGCGGAATCATATTTGATTGGCGATCCAATCAGTGAGAACGCACGTAGACACAATGATGTACTGAATCTAACGTCAAGAATCGATTAGGAATCGATCTACAGCGTTCTATGAACTTGGAGTACGAACTTAGAGGCTTCTGGACGACTAGGGTACATCTGGAGTCGAAGTGGATTGAATGCTTTTGTTTTTCCAAGAATTAGGTGGTATTTATAGGTTAGGGTTGCTCATTCGGGCGACTGAACCATTAGCATGGTTCAGTCGTGCGACTGAGTCATGCGGTTGGTCCATTCGCCCGACTGAGTGTTCAGTCATGCGACTGAGCCAATCTCATGTTACAATCATACGACTGATCCAATCTCCTAGTTCAGTCATGAAACTGAGACATTCGCATGAAGTTGTTCATGCGTATGGTCCATTAGTATGGGCCATTTGTATGATAACTTCATGTTGTTAAGTTTGAATGTATTAAATACAATAATGTTATTTATATTAAATCAATCAACCACAAACCTATATAATAAAGTCAATATGCGTTAAACAACTCATTAAAGAAATATTAAACATTATAAACACAACCAAACATTTTCATTTCATTAAGTACCCAACTATTACATAAGTGTAAGACAACAAAGACATATTACATTAAGATCAGAATCAAGGTACACATGTATCAACACATTGTCACTCCGAATAGCCATAAGCTTCCTCTTGCTTATCATATCAATTTAAAGAATCAATTTCTGTAACTCTTCTACCATTTCTCCTTTATGAGCTAAGAATCTCACCGATGAGTACCTAGAAATCATCTGTAACAACAAGACAAAAAGATTTCATAGCAATTGATTTTACATTGATTGGGCTAAACAAGCCTCTATGTAACAACTCAAAAGGGTTTGAAATAGTGTTTTCAAGTTTTGATTTTTGTGGCTTTTTGTGTTGTTTTCCCTTGGCATAAGTCATACACTTTTCTTGTACAAAACAAGAAGCCTCCTGTCGAGATAGTTCTTAGCCAACTTGTTAATGATTTTAAAATTAACATGACCCAATCTTCATTTCCATAAAAAGGATTTAGAATATGAGGCTTTTGATAAGAGGTAGGTGATAGTGGAAGTAGATTCTTTGGATCCCATGTCAAGCAAGTAAGTATCATTCTTTCTTGGTGCTCTCATTAAGACCATTTTTTCTTAAACATGAAACTCTGGCTTTAGAAATAAGCATTCATTTGAAAGAAATAAAACTGAAATATCCTTGTAACAAATCTTTTAGAGACTCAACATATTGAAAGCAAGTTCTAGCATGAAGTTCACTTTCTCCGAGTTAAAGATCCATTTGACACTTCACCTTGACCGATCATCTTTCTGCATTTCTTGACACCTGAAAACACCACATAACCACCATTGATAATACTATAATTAGAAAGGAGATCCTTCAATTCAGTCATGTGCATGGAGAAGCTACTATTAACATGCCAAAAACCATTTACAACTTTAGTGAACGGCTCCTGCACAATATGGAAGGAAACAGGTTAACCATTTGAGACAGGAACCCAAGTTTGAACAACCTTAGGTTTTGATACAGAACATCTTTTGCAAAAAATCATTAACAATATGTTTTAATCTATTACCTAAATAACTATTATGTACATGTCTTTGATAAAGCTCGGGGAAATCTTTAACTACATGACAATCTTTACCACATCTAAAGCAATGGGATTTTAATCTAGATCTTTTATGTAAGAAATTAGGAATTTTATCTATACAAATTTCACCCTCACACTCAAACAAATTGGAATCAATATCAATATAAGTCTCATACATTTCTTTGGTTCTGAATTAATGTTTTCAAGTGGGAATTATAATAGATGCTGAGATATCATCACTTATGGTACTTGAAGAATTTGTACCACTAGTACTTGCATTTGAAGATGATGTTACTCGTTCATTAGATTCTGAAATTTTAAGTGGAGTAAAAGATGGAATGGGATGAGAAAAAATCTTTTCAAAGCAGTTTCTTTTTGTTTGCTTGTCAGAAGTATTAACCGAACTATCAACATTGTCATTCACATAACCATTTGTAATACCATCAATACATTTTAGATGATCATTAATAGAAGTAGAACAAGAACTAGAACTAACAGAGACATTGTCTGAGACGGACTTTTGGGAAACTAAAATATTACTTAAACTATCACTATTTTGTAAAACATATTTTTGAGATTTAGAGGTACTAAAGTTATTGCATCTAAGCCCACATGATGTTTCATAATTGTACTCCTGACGTACTTCCTTGTAGTTAACACCTTCTGAACCTGCATATCGATTGTTAGTATCATTTGAATTAAATCATTTAAAGGATGATGAAGTGGCATAGGTGAATAACAGAAAGTACTTGGAGGAGGATAAAAAAAACATTTTCATAACCCAAACCTGTTTTGATTCTAGCCCACATTGTG
This sequence comes from Flaveria bidentis, assembly GCA_018326385.1. Classification (NCBI taxonomy): domain Eukaryota; kingdom Viridiplantae; phylum Streptophyta; class Magnoliopsida; order Asterales; family Asteraceae; genus Flaveria; species Flaveria bidentis. Next base: position 4,752 of record BJCM01269786.1, read on the forward strand.
ATTTACGCAAATCATCATGTTTCATCCCAGAAATTATCCATTTATCAAGCTTTTACTAAAGTTCAAATTCAGAAAAAGCAACTCTCTCAGTTAAGTATTTATCTCTACATTTCTTTCTAAACGAATTCTTTTGAGATGCTTGTATTCATTCAAAGCTTCATTTAATTTAACAAACTATTTAGACTCATTTAGTTTAAGCTAATTATTAACTGTTTTAATTCCTTTTCATTATCAAGTAACAGACAATTTTCTTTGTAAACACCAAATAATATAATTTTGCAAGCAGGTGAGCACATGTCTTGAATTACCTCATAAGGAAGATCTATCACCACCTTTTTGGCTGCAAGAGCTTTGTCATATTGGCATACCACGGTTTGTTTTTTGTATTCCTCTTTAGTGTCTTTGCTTGCATACTTCCCATCATCTTTATCCTTTTTCTGAACCTTCACCGATCTCACTTCAAAAACTTTGAATTCTTGTTGAACATCACTCACACTATTAACTGCATATCTTTATCACAACAATCATTCTTTTCAAACACCTCCTCAACCATTTTACCCTTATCACCCATCCCACATATATCAACATTGTTTCTAGCTATAGATGTCTTTGCAACCTTACATTCAGTCAAGTTGAATCTGGTGAGTATGTCTTGTACATACTTTGATTTATTTATGAAGATGCCTATGCCAACCTGCTTCACCAGCATCAAGTCATTTCTTGTTCTTTTGATAAAGAGTGTTCCATGTATAGTACCCCTCTTATGGCCATAGTGATAGAGATATTGAGATAGTGTCTGATACCACTTTTTTTGAGCTTGGTGCAACCCATAAAGAAGTTTATTAAGCTTGCATACATAATGAGGATGATCTGGGTCTGCAAAGCCAGGTAGTTGTTTGACATACACCTCCTCATTAATCACCCCATATAAGAAAGGGCACTTGACATCAAGTTGGTAGACCTTGAAATCCTTGGATGTAGCAAATGCAAGGAATATCCCCTAATAGCTTCAAGTCTTGCCATTAAAACAAAAAATCTGTGTAGTCAATCCACTCTTCTTGTGTGTATCCTTAAAGAACTAGTCTAGCCTAGTTCTTGATGACAAGTCCTCTATCATCCTTCTTGTTCCTAAATACCCATTTAGTACCTATGGTAGTCTTCCCTTGGGGAAGAGGACATAAGTTCCAAGCCTTTTGCCTTTTGAATTGAAGTGGCTCCTCCTACATTGCTTCAACCCTACTACCATCATTCAAAGCTTTATCAACTTTCTTGGGTTCTATCCAGGATAAGAAACAAGAGTATAGACAAACATTTTTGTCATGGGTTTGTCCTCTTGTTTTGACCCCAGAATCAACATCTCCAGTGATGTTTTTGGTAGGATATGACTAGTGGATTATGAGTTGAGGAATCACAACATGTTGATTAGACAAATCCAAATTTATGAAATTCAAATATGGCATTGGAGTGTCACCCACCATATCAGGCTATCAAGATAAGCTTGATCTAATGAGTATGTGACATCATTGATGTTGTCTTCTATGGAGTGGTTATCAACATTAAGAAATTATTGATCATTATCACCACCTCCATTTCCTACTACATTGGAAGTTCCTTCATTTGAGTTTTGTGCCTTTGAGCTAGAATTTGTAGGCACCTCAAATGTATCAGCTGAATTTGTCATGGTTGTGCTGATAGGAACTCAATCTGTAGGGTTAGTTACAACTAGAACTAAAATAGATTTCTTGCTTGGTCTTCTTAGCTAAATCTTGAGTCAGGATCTTCTGTAGATAAGTTATGTGTAGATCCTGAAACATCCTCACAACATTTGTTCAAATAGTTGGTAACTAATTCAAGATCAAACAGATAATCTGGATAAGAACCTTTCACACTAGGAGTGTGCTCATTGAAGGTCATATTGGTTAACTCCTTAACTATTCTAGTTCTGAGATTGTATACTCTATTAAGCATTAGCTTAAGAAGAGTATCCAATGAATTGTTCATTATATCATTTCTCAGCAAATTTGGCAACTTGATCTTTGGTATTCAAGATGGTGCAAGGACATCCAAATAATATGAGGAAACCAATGAAAGGTCTACTTTTATGCCACAACTTATAAGGAGTCTTACAGTGAGTCTTAACTACTAAAACTCTGATCTGCACAAAGTAGGTAGTGTTGACTGCCTTACCCAGAAGGTGGTGGAAACTTAGTGTCGGATAACATGGTTCTTGCAGCTTTAGTAAGTGTCCATTTTCTCCTCTCAGCAACACCAATTTACTGAGGAGTCCTTGGAGTATTATATTTTTTGGTAATACTCTTTTCATACCAAAATGCATTCAAGATTTGGTTCTTGAATTCAGTACCTTGATCACATCTTATGGTTCTGACCTTGTGATCACATTGATTCTCAATTTTCAGAATGAAAATTTTCAATACCTCTGGAATCTCATTATTAGTTTTAAGGAAGAAGACCCAAGTGAATCTTGTGAAATTATCAGTGATCACCAAACAATATGTGGTCTTTCCTAGACTTATTACACCAATGGGGCAAAAGAGATCATATGTAATAAGTGTAGGGGTGTAGTGATGGAGTTACTTTCCTTTTGCTTGTGTTACACTTTGTATTGCTTCCCTTTCAGCCATGCAACACAATGGTCATCAATTGTAAATGTTTTCTTCGGTATTATAATTACCAAATAATTCTTAAATAATTTAATCATGTTTTTAAAGTTTACATGGCACATTCTTTTATGCCAGAGGAAAGACTCAACAGTATTTGCTTTAGATAGAAAGCACGAAACTTCTCCTTAAGGGGATGTTTCCTACAAATTCATCTTGTACATGTTACCTTTCCATGGGGCTTTGAGTAGCATATGCTCTTGAGAAATGACCACCGCATGCTTTAGAACAATGCACTCATGCTCAATGAAGAGCATGTTGTGTCTCTTATCACAAATCCGGGATACCGTTAATAGATTGTATCAAAGATCCTTAACAAAATTTATCTTCTCAATGTTGAGCGTACCATTTATGACACTACACCTTCTAGTAATGTAACCACCTAAATCTCCATCAAAAACAAGCAGCCCTCTATCAAATTTCTCAAAGTTTTGAAGCAAATAACCATTGCCTTTAATGTGCCTAGAACAACCACTATCAATAATCCAAACATTGCTTTTGGTGTTTAGTTGTTCCTTCATAAAAAGAGATGGCGTGGAAGAGCTATCTTAGTAGATCCATCCTCCACTGTGTTTTCTTCATCCTCTTCTTGAATAGGGTCTATGAGGGAAAGCTCATCTTGACAAGTTTTACACCTTGGAGATCTTAAAGATAGTACATTGTATGGAGGAACTATCTTAGTATATCCCAGTCCCTGGTTATTCTAATAACAAATCTTTGCATGTAAGGATTAGGATATAATGTTCTTATAGGTCTCTTTTTCAAAACACATTTTTTTGCCTTGGCTTTGCTGACCACAAGCTCATTCTAGCATTTAGTTAACTTGGTAATGAGATCTTTGATTTGAGTCCTGTAGGTCGTGTGTTTATGCTTAAGACTTAAAATGCTTTTCTCTAGATCTTCTATTTGATGTTTATAGTAATATTCAGCTCTTTTAAAATCAATTATAAAGATGTTTAAGGACTCAAATTTGAATCTCATTTTCAAGTTATAGGACCTGTATCTAAAAACTTTAGCAATACATTCAAGAGTATAAAGATGTTCTAATACCTTGGATTCTTCATGATCAGCCATCAGTGCTTGGTTTGGAGATGCATCTTCAACGTGAAAGCTCTAATCACAGCCTTCTTATTCAACAACAACTATAGCTTGCTGCTTGTGTGACTTCTCAGTTTGTGGAGCTCTATTGGTGTAGTTTGGTCTGGTTTGTGCTTGGCCACCATTTGTACTTGGTGCCTTGCACTTTCTAGCAAAGTGTACCATTTAGTTACAGTTGTAACACTTCACCATGCTTTTATCTAGTCCAAACTTTCCACTGGTTGCATTGTTGGGAAACATTCTGCTTGTCCTCTTGTAGAACTTCTTGGTGCTGTGAGTAAGAAGAACCATCTGCTAGACTATCTCCATGTACTTTAGATCATCTGGATGGATACAGTCCAAGTCTTCAAGAATGAATAGAAATTTTCCACTTCTTTCATCAGCAGTCATAAAGGCTTGAGAAGAGCTTGTCTCTTGGAATGGGCTTCCTTGGATATAGCTTTCCCTTGATGTCTCCGGAAAGGTGATGAAAGGACCCTTTTGTGAGTTTTAAGCGTAGCAGTCTGCCATTGAATATATGTTTCCCCTATATCATCTAGATTAACTTGGTACATATCTTACATGGTCATCCCTTTACCTTTCCAATCACCAGCTACAAGAGCTCCATAGCTGTGAATAAACATACCAAATAAAGCCATTGTGTTAGACACAATTTGTGTGCCGGTAATGACCTTTGAATGTGGTTGATCACCGGATGAACCACCACCACTACTTGACTTATCATAAGAAACATTCGCAATTGATCCACGATGAATTGATGCATGCATTGGTAGCTAGCAGTGGATGAGAATAATTCAGCATTTTGAGAGTATCTAGAAGATGGCATCAGGGACTGGTTGAATTCTTTCCTATTCAAGTCTAGTTCAAATGATTTCAAATTATTGATGATATCCATGAGTTTGTAGTCAGTGAAACCTCTCTATAGTTTCAGCATTCTAACCTAAAGACACCATTGAGGAGGAAATGAATCCAATAGTCTATTCACTTGTTCACTATTCATGAGCTTTTCATCATACTTCTTCAACTTGCTGGAGACAGTTAGAAAATCGATTTGTTAGATCGGTAAGATTTTTGTTCTTGTAACCAACGAATGAATTAAACTCTTTTTGAACTTGTATTCCCTTATCTTTAACTAACTCAATATTATCATCATAGAATTCACACAGAGCATTATACAGAAACTTGGCATATTTGTGTTTAGCAAATCGGATGTAAATGTCAGGAGCAAGACACAAAGTTAAGGCTCCAAATGTATTTTGATCTCTGTCAATAATTTTTAGATCTCTCTTAGTGAAAGTGGATGGATCTTTGTTTTATGAAACAACCTCTCCAACAGTAATAGTAGGAATGTGTAGACCAGTGATAAAGATTCCTATTGATTGTGATCTGTTTAGTAAAAGATTGCCTTCAAACAACTCTTCCAATTATCCCCATTGATCAATCTTGGAGGTAGATTTGGTGCCACACTCTCTAAATCAAAAATCGTAAGAGTTACCATTTTTGACATGATCAACCAGCTAGTTTCGCAGAAAACAACCTAATTTTGCAGCTAATTTCGCTGGTAAATTCGGTAGTATTTTCGCAAGACAGAAGCTCACTGATTCTAGTTTCGCACAACAATTTCGCCCGAAACCAGCTAAACTTTTGTTCAGAGAGAAATTTGATAGTAGTTTCGCAGGCTTTTCGCACACAATCACAAGACGTTTGTTTAAAATTGATACTTTTGGAGGAACCAACACAACAATGTCAACAATCAAGAAAACTATAGTTTCGTTGGAAGATAAACAGTTTCGCCTTATGATTCTGAAAAAGATTTTTCAACATGAAATCGTTCCAAAATCACCTAAATCTCAATGAATTTGAGATCTAATGATTACAGTAGCTTCCCACACCAAACACTAATATATTTCAATCAGATTCCATATCCAAATCAATCAGACCAGATCTAGAATTGATAAAACAGTGATTTCAAACCAAAAGACCTAAAAACTAGTTCAATCAAGGGCACTAAGGCTCTGATACTATTTTGTTGGTCCATTTGATCTATTTAGAGTGCAAATGATTCACAAAAAGTATTTAATCCACTAATCAGACATCCACAACAAAATCGATACAATGAATAAGTTTCAAATAGATTCAATAATGATCGAAACACACACACAATCATGAAGAGTAAAGGCTTAAGATGAATACAATGAAATTTCAGCTAATAAAACAGAATTGCAACAAGATAATTTTGTATTAGGGTTTTTGCAAAACTTGCTTACAAGGAGAGAAACAATTCTATAAATAAGCAAACTTAGTTTCGCTGGCAATTTCCTAGGACAGCGAAACTGCCTAGTCCATGACCTAGTTTCACCTGGCGACGAAACACAGTTCCGCCGGGTTAACTAGGTTAGCTGACTATGAGTGAAACTATAGTTTCGCTGGACCACAAAACTTACAAAATATAAATTACAAACTAACTAAGTTAACATTAAACCTATTACATTAATAAGCAAAATAGACACTAACTAAGGTGAGTCCAACCTAAGCTTGATCTTCACATCGTATTAATATTGATCTAATATTATTTTTTATAAATTAACATTGTGGAAACATATTAATTCATACTTTTTATATTGATTTAATTGGAGGCCTTATGATAATATCATCCACCTTCTACTTGATATTTGCACAAGTGGATATCAAAACAGAGGAAGTGACACATACCTTATATGTTGGAAAGTTGTTGAGCCTCATATTTCAAGTAGGGTTTTAAGACAGTTCGGAATGTTTCAACCAATCCCTACAAGTGTGTTACTAACACGAGAGCAACACACAAATCTACATTCGATTGCTCGTAAATGTGGTTGAAATAAATACTGGATACAACGTCATAATATCTTTGTTCAAGCATGAGCGTCATGGTATAATTATTTTGTTAATGAATCAATCAATGATTCGCCGATTGCTTCTAACGCATACAAGAGGTAGTATTTAGAGCGTGCTGTTGTGTATACAACAAACTCGGCTCATCAAGACATGAACCCGTACGGCTTCTAAAATAATGGACAAAGATTGAGAATTATATTATTGTTATTAATTTATTTGTTATAATGATCATTTAATTATTATTATTATTATTATTATTTTAAAATTAATCTTTCATAATGTTATTTATGGATGGATGGGATGAGTTAGTATTATCAAAGACCAAGGGATGAAACGGGGAGGAATATGGTGAGCCATTATATGGAATTTGCATATTCAAATCATATAAGTTATCTACGAACATATGTGACACAGAATATTGATGATAGTTAACTTCCTCCTATCACACAATGTTTACATAGAAGGGGTAGAGGACGAGGGGGTTGGTCAACAAGTTGTTGATGATAATTGCAAGATCGTTTTATGTCACTAAACACTTGGTTTTTCTCTTAAACTCACTTAAACAACACTCGGATGAAAGCAAAGTCTCTAAGAGTTGATAACAATATAATAAGTAATAATCAAACACAAGAAATAATTTTCAAGGTACTTGCATATATTTCTTGCTTCTCAACTCAAATGTTACAAGACTCTTACAAGCATACTGTTATGAGTTACAATGAGAAACTATATATAATACTACCTACGGCCGGATATACATTGATACCAGCTGGAATCCTCTAACTAAAGCAAATACTACAAAGCTATAGTTTATGGTATCTCAGATAAAGTCTTATTTCAGATATGGTAGTTAGGACATGTCCCTGACTTACCTTTTGTCACCAACAAAAGTTGGTAACTTGTACTAACATAAAACGGTGAACAGTGGAATAAAGTATCGTCAACTACATGGATCTTTGAGAAAACACCATGCAGTATCAGAGGTCTGCAGCAGAGTGTCAGAGACCATACTTATGTCCACTGGTTCATAGCAGTGTCTTTCGAAGGTTAAATGGCTTCGAAAGAACAAGTACTTCCGAAGCCACTTACACTTTGGAAGAGGCTACTTCTTCCGAGGCTTGAGGACTTCTTCTTTTCTTCATACTTCGGAAGTTATCTTCTGATCTTTTCTCTTAGACTTGAACTTCAGAAGTAAGTACTTTTACTTCGGGAGTAGAGTTTGTTTTTGAAAGTTGATCTTTCACTCTGTCTTCGGAAGAACTCTACTTCCTTCGAAAGTTCCACACTTGTCTTTGGAAGCCTTTGTAAGTAGCACCAAATTTTGTCTAAGTGATTTGGTTTTGGTTGCACCAACGTTCTTCTTCATCCAACAATAATGTCAAGCAACAAAATATGACAGAACGAAGGCTTTCCACTAAACAATAATTCGACTCCCCCTTTTTAAGCCAAATGGGTAACCAAGATATTTTTTATGATGGTACCTCAAGTACTCAGTTTCCATAATTTAGTCAAATGGGTACCTAGAATTTCGAAGAAGGGTCCGGTCAAATCTTTATCAAAGCCCTAATACTACTTATAAACAATAGTTTAACCATTTTCTTCACTACCTTATTACCCTCAATTTCAATAGACGACTCAATCAGTTGACCGGTTTTAAAATGCATCTCCTTGCTCATTCGACTTAAATGATGAAGCAACGAATTATAATGATGACACTCCTTAGATGTTATTTCTTTTATATTTTTAGTGATGTATTTTTACCTTTTTAGTTATGCAATTTTTTTATATTTTTATCTATTTATTATTGAATGCAATTTTATTATAAAATACAAACATAAAATACAATATTATTATAATAAACATACAAAAACTAACAAGTAGTACAATAAAACTAACAAGTAAAGCGGTAATACAACAACGAATGTCACTTGTGGTCTTGCGTTTGACTATCTTTTCTCTGTATCGTTCAGGGTGACTATATGTATAGCGATACTGATAAAACTCTTTTACCATATAGCATCGATATCTTGCACATGTGTCTTTAAAATCTCCATCCATACTTAAGGTTTTTCCTTGAACTAGCTTTTGCATTAACATACAAACAAAAACCCCTGAATCACCACCAAGGTCACCCTCGCCCTTAGGTAAGTACCCCTCAATAGTTGTGAAAGACATGTCATCCTTTTTTACCCGACCTTCTATATGTTGTGATATAAAGTATTAACATTTAATAAATATTATATATAACTAATTTATTTAACTGAAAAATACATAAGATTTTTACCAATGGAGAAAGACGACCGTCGTGTTCGTAGCCAAATAAAGCACCCCAAATATCCTTCCCAAGCCATTTACCACCAAATAGAACTGAAACACAGCATGGCGTATCCCCGTTGTTGTAGAAGTCAGTAGCATTTTTTGGATGTTTGTGTGACCAAATCAGATTATAGAAAGCTGAGAAGATGTACATGTTACCAAGGTTCTTACAACTGATCATCAATGCAGAGCTTCTTGCAATAAACAGAGATGGTGATGTGTTTGTTCAAGCACATTTAGGAAGATCTGTACTCAACAAGATCAATGAAAAGTATGAAGGTGAAGATATGCCTATGTTTGCACATATGGTTGATCCCAATGCCAATATCCCTCAAAAACTCATGTGAGAAGACCAGCAAGAAAGTACATCTGCTAATATTAAGCAAGCCTCCCATTCACAAACACCTCCTCAATCTCCCTTACACCACCATCATCAATATCCACAAATCCAATCACCAGCCAGTCAAAACACCCGGCCAATCTTTCCAATTCACCCTCAATCACCTATTCATCAACAACTTCAATCTCCTCAAAGTCAACCTCCTGAGAGTGTTCATACAGAGCCTATCTCTACAACTCAATCTCAAAACTCAGTTCATACTAGTGAGACTGAGTTGGTATCACAAGCAAGTACACCTTGTTTGGTTTTGTTAACTTCTTCGAACCGTCGTCGAACCGTCTTGTTCTTCTATAGTTAACCGCAGGTACACCTTGTTTGGTTTTGTTAACTTCGTTGAATATCCTCTCGTATTGCTTCGCGCCGCAGTCTTGTTGTGATTTGACTGTCGTGTAGGTGTCGATCAAGTACTCGGGCGTGTCGGGATTGTATTTGGGAGGGCTGCAATGTCATGGTGTAGCGGTGAGGTCCGGGTGTACGTCTTGGCTCTTTTATGTATATGTATATATATTGTGTGTATGATTATGTCTGTGTATATATATATTGTGTGTGTGTGATTATATGGATTATAATATTTATATGTGTATATAAATGATATAAATTAGGGTACAAACGGGTGAATGTAAAAATAAAAATAAAATAATAATAATAATAATGAATTAATGTGTGTGATTATAAGACTATATAAATATATATATATATATATATATATATATATATATATATCATTTCGAGCAAGTCACGCGTTATACCCGAGCCTACCCAAACTAACCCGAACCGACCTGAAACCGATTGAACATACCCTTTTCTCATCGAACGTGTGTAAAGTTCTTCATTATAACTAATTATAGGTTTTTGATCGTTTGTTGTTCACGCCTTAGAAGCCTTTTGTTCTCTTTTATTCATCTTTGCTCAAGGTGAGTTTCGCTGCCCCGTTTTCGTATTAAATATTTATAAACGAGGGGGAAAAATATGCTCACTCTTTTTATGTTGTAAACTTATTCAATCTTTGGGACTATTGTGTTTACTATTTTGTAAGTATTTATGTCACACCCCGACCGACGGTGAAATCATCGGGGCGGACGATTGTGAAACGATTGTTCATAGCACATGGAACTAATAAGTTGAAATAACATTAAATATTATTTTTATTGAACATTACAAGAGAATTAAATCATTACAATACAAACAAGATATAAACAATATCATGAGATTTTCAATTAATTTAAGTCCAAGTCCTATATGAGCACAAAGAGATCCTTAAGTATCAAACCTGAAACATGTTAAAAATAAAGGGTTAACTTTAAAAGTTGGTGAGTTCCTATGGGTTAAACATACATATATATATATATATATATATATATATATATATATATATATATAAGATTTACAAGTAGAAATTTATGTCAATGGTTATGAATTATACAAGTTTATAGAACACATATAGCTACAATCAAACCTCGACTTAATTACAAGTTTATATGATTGGCTAAGTGTACTTGGTTCCCATGATGAACAAGTCATACGTCATCAGGAGCCGGAAATACATCGGTTTTAGCACCAAATAGGCTTGTCAGGCCCATAGATCTAAGACGTCGCAAGGCTAGTAATAGTTAATGATTGTAAACAAAATATGTATCTCATATAACACTCACAATAATACCAATAACCATGACAAAAAGGTAAATATGAATTGCATGTGCATTTACAAGTATCAAGATGTTTACAAGTGTAAATTTATATGGTTAACATGTTTCACTCCAAAAGGTGTGAAATAAAGTAAAAAGAGGGCATGGAAACTCACATGGAAAACTCGCAATAATAGTGATGGTTATAGAGTACATAAGAAAGTTTGGATGTTCAAGAGTCAAAGGTGATGTCCTAAATAATAAAAAGAAACAATAACTTGAGTTTGAAATATATTACAAGAAGTTAGGACGCTTAGGAATGCCAATAAATGAAAGGTAGATTGACAAACGATTATTGTACCAATTTTAGATTCTGGACAGAATGTTTTGTACGTGTTTGAATAGGTTTTTAAAATAGTAAACGGTTTCATAGAATTATAAAAATTTACATTTGACTAGTTCAAAGTCTCCCGGACAACTTTCATTGAGAATCATTTTTATGAAAAGATCCGTAAATAGGTCAAACAAGCAGCACAAGACAGAAGGTGCTGAAATGCGCACTTATCTTGTGAAGGCTATTTTTGAGTCGTACGATTGACTTTGAAGACGTATAAACTGTCTTTGAAAAGTTAAATCAATCAAATTAACATTGGAGTCTGAGTTTACTCAAATTTAGTTTGTTATGATCAAGTTATGGTCGGTTGAAGTAAGATTATATTCTGCCAGAATTGTAGTAAGGCACTTATGTGCACTTTTAAGATCATTAAAGCATGAAACAGGTTAGAACAATTTATTATGTCAATTTATGGTATATTAGTCTTCATTTGAGTTATAAAAATATTCTAAGACTTTGGCATAGCCATCATTTAGAAAAATAATCTTGTGGAATAACCGAATGCGGCGGCATAGCTGTCCATTGCAAACGGGATTCTTTGTTTATGTTAGTGTGTTGTTAGATTGATTTAGGAAAGTTAGTGATTGTTATAAGGTTAGTGATTATGAAAATATTAATGATCAAATGATAATGATTAAAATAAAAATATATTTGGTAGAAGAAAGAATAATAGTAAGAACATAAAGTGATGAGAACAATTGGATGTTAGGATGATTGACATGCATAATATAAAAGCAATAAAGATTACCTTAGTATTAAGAATTCTTGAAATTTCTTGTAAAATAAAAGTTATTCAAATTGATAATAACCAATGGATGAAAGAAAGATATGAGAGTGGGATTTTTAAAGAATGAGCAAATGAAAAGTGAGGTCTAAGGCTTGCTTTTATAGTTGAGGTTAGGAGTAGGTTATGAATGGTTTAAATAGTGAGTTATAAGTCTTTTAAATACATAAAAGAATAATTACAATTTATACTTTAATTTTAATTTAACAGTTTTTTATTAAATCTTTGTAGACTTTATAAATCTAATAAGAACTTGTAATTTGATTATTTTTTTTAATTGAATATTTAAAATCTTATAAATATTAATAACCTTTTATAGACCTTACATATTTGTAAAAATGATATTTTTTGTATTTTAATCCTTTATTTTAGTTTTATAATTAAAACTCATAAATGACAAATAAACTCATAAATCCTTCAAACAAATTCATGGTAATTTCAATTCATTTGAGTTATAAAAATATTCTAAGACTTTGACATAGCTATAAATCATGAAATTACCATGAATTGAAATTACCATGAATTGATTTAATAAATGGAAGCTGAATAAATAGTATCATTATTGTGTTTGAAGGATTAAAATAAAATAAATTTCTAACTAATGTATTTGATTTTCCAGAATTGACCCAAACAGATTCGGGTTTGGGCTTCTATTTTCTAAAATGGGCAGATGTTACAATTTATCTGGTACATGCATGAGTTGTCTGTGTGGTTCTTTATTTACAACTATTTAACTCCGCTGTTGGAGCCGACAGTTTGGTATTAACAGTACTATTGGGCTAACACCCCCACCCTTATTTGTTAGTATACTAGTTGGGACCGGCAGTGGCCAGGGACGGGCCCTAGGGTGAATATGTTCCGACAAGTTCTGTGTGTACGTCGTAGGTTTAGTTGTGATACTCATGTTTACATGTGATAGTACTTGCTTATAACTGTATGCTCTCATGTCCTACCAAACTTTTACACAAAATCAAGTTTTGTTTATTATTTAAACCTACGAACTCACCAACAATATGTTGACCTTTTGAGCATATCTTTTCAGGTAACAATCATTGAGGATAACTAGGGATGTTGCTTTAGTGATGACCTTAGCGTTAAATTATTTAAATTAGTTGGATGTCTTTGACAATTACATTGACTATTATTTGTTATTCATATTATGTTCACTTGTTCCCGGATTGTGGGATTTATGCTTATTTGTTAGTATGACTATGTTTGTCATGGAATTGACTAACTACAACACAAGTCTCCATTTATGTCGGGTGACGTCATGACACATTGACTTTCATCATTTATTGCGTCTCTATTAATTAACAATGTGTTATGACGATCCCGTCCACTACATCCTCGTGTTTCCGCTATAAGCGGGGATGTGACAAATTCGTATCAGAGCCATTGATTATAGTGAATTAGGTGGATCACTTGACCTAGACTATAACATAGGAACCTTCATGTAGAATGCATACTAGGGTTTTGTGTGCATCCGATATTACATGTATGTACCTTATATTCTTCTATCTGTTCTTTATCTTTTGATTTGCTTTATCTGAGGAAAAGTACATTTTCCTTATAGGATGTCTTCCACTCGAACCATTGTTCCTATAGTGCCCTAAGTTCATTTGTCCAACTTTGAGACGGAACCTGAAGAGGTTCTCTTGGATCATATGCTACCTGCGTCATCTGATACAGAGTCTGACCCCGAGGAGTCGGCGAGAGAGTCATCTGATGAAGAGGAGATAGGTAACCATGTTTTACTAGGGTTGCCTACCATTCGTGCTACATCACCTAGTCCTATAGCACCTGAAGCCCCAGCCGCACAAAGTGATCCTATTGTTCTTCTTGTACCAAACACCCCTACCACCCCAGCTGCTCATGTGATACATGTTAGGCCAGATACTGCAAGGTACCTGTGACATCCGGTAAATTTCCGTTACCAAACTCCGTTAGTTCCATTAAGTCTTGCATACACGTGTCGTAAGCATACACTAGTTGTCGTTTAATGTTGGTGACCTAATAATTAATAATGTTAAATTAATGATAATCTAATTTACAATGTGATTATGGTATTATGTTTATGTGTTTGCATGTTTTAAATGTTAATTACGAAATTTATCGCGTAATGTGGAAACGTGCCTATTTATTTGTATGTCTTGTGTTTTTAATAAAATATATAGAGATTATCATTAATTTATATCTTTATATTATTAAGTTAAAAACACTTTACAAAGGGTTTAAAGTCTAGTTTTTATATAAAACCAAAACACAAGGGTTTAAATGGTAAATATGCAAAATTAAATTAAATAAAACACAAAAACCCTAGCCCCCACACCCCATGCGGCCGCAACCTCCATTCCAAACCTCCAACATTTGAATTTCAGCCTTCAAACCATCTTTATGCTATGGTTTGGTCGATTACAAGGCATAGAACACGTTGGAATCATCAATTACAAGTTAACACACGTTTAAAGGTTAGAACTTTACAAGTTTTTGTGGGATTTTCATGTTGGCCGAACCCTAATTCGTTTATGGTTGTTCATGGTGTCGAAATTGATGTTGTTTGATGATGTTAGTACGTTAGTTAGATAGTATACATGTTGTTTAACATTGATTATGCATGAATGATACGTTGTTAATGGATTGATCATGAACTTTGATTCTAGACAAACCCTAATTCGAAATTGAGGTGATTAAGTGAGATTGATGATTGTTTGATGAATGTATGATGGTTAGTAGGTTGTATGAATGCTATATTACATTGAT
>BJCM01269793.1:0-23125 GCA_018326385.1 Flaveria bidentis
TTGAACACCCATGCATACATTTTGATTCAATTATCTCATCTAAATTGGAAGAGCCCAAGACCAACAAGGCTTGGGTTTCAAATAGTAACTAATTATTTCTTCTTATGTGTAAGGACATCTACATGATAAGAATATAAATGTATGGATTATGGATAGTGGATGCTCTAGGCATATGATAGGGAATAGAAATTTCTTTCAATACTTTGAATATTTTGATGGAGGTCCTGTTTAGTTTAGAGGTGTAGCCTGAGGATAAATTTTTGGTGAAGTTAGTGTATTAGTGGTAAGTTAGAAGTTGACAAGGTAAACGTTGTCAAACAGCTTGAACACGATCGCTTTAGTGCTTTTCAATTCTATGATCAAAAGCATGAAATACTTTTCACAGAACATGACTGCATTATCCTCAAACCCGGGGTAACAATTCCTCAAGAATTAGTGCTTCTTAGATCTCCTAGGAGAGGGGATATGTACAAGTTGGATATGAACAATGTTTACTCAATAGGTGAAGTATCATGCTTTCTTTCCAAAGCTAATAATGATGAGTCAACTCTTTGGAGCAAAAGAATGTGCCATGTTAATTTTAAAACCATGAACAAATTGGTTAAAAATAACTTGGTACATGGTGTGCCTAAAAATGAATTTTTCTATAAAAATAACTAGTTGCTTGATTGAAATAGAAGCAACACAAGGTATCTCACAAATCTAAAGAGGTTAATTCCATCACCATCCCATTACACTTATTGCACATGGATCTATTTGGTCCTAAAAGTATAATAACAAATATTATCTATGTGTATGTATGATGTGTGATCGGAATTAAAGTAAAGGAAAGGTTTTAAACAAAAATAAAGTATTTTATTATAAAACTAGAACTCACTTAGCAACAAAGTCTTTTATGCATTTTTAGTTGGGAGGTAATAGTTGGTGAGGATGGCACGGGATGAAGATACTTGGCAATTTTGGATGACATCCATTTTATGTAATAATGATGTTTTTGTTTTGTAATGCAACCAAATGATGTTTTGTAATGTTAAAAATGATGTATTATTTTGTAAAATAAATTATTAACACATTAAATGGCTTTTGTTAAATTATTCCGTTGTGTTGTTTAAACGAAAATTTATGTATTTCTAATTATGATGTGCAATGATTGTCCGACTGTAAGCATTCTGGGTATGGGGCCTTACAAGTTGGCACTAGAGCTAAAGTTTGAGAGAAATGGGTAAGGTATTTCAATATTCTAAACTTAAACTAAGAATGCGGCCAAATGGAAGGATGCTAGTCCAAGTAGCTACGTGTCATCAGGTATTTTCTTTAATGTTAACCCGTATTATGTGTCGATGTCATTTTATTTATGTGCTTT
The DNA here is from genome assembly GCA_018326385.1 of Flaveria bidentis. Classification (NCBI taxonomy): domain Eukaryota; kingdom Viridiplantae; phylum Streptophyta; class Magnoliopsida; order Asterales; family Asteraceae; genus Flaveria; species Flaveria bidentis. The sequence continues at coordinate 1,364 of BJCM01269793.1, forward strand.
TAGTAGATTTGAATACTAATGTAGTGAGGATAGGAAATTCTTGGGGTATGAAGAGTAAAGTAAGTGGCTAATCACAACTGGCTAGTGTCATTAGGGACTTACTATACTTGTCATAAACTGAGCTATTACCTCGGCTACTCAAAACTGGCCATTGTGTTGGTGTTTGAATCTTATAGTGTGTTTAGAGGATGGCAGAAGGTAAATCTTCAAAAGCTTCTTGAGGTGGAGGTCATGGTGGACATGGTGGATGTGGTGGTGGACCATGGGTCACTAGAAGCAGAGCGAAGATGGGTGATACGGCTTATGAGGAGCCCGAGACTCATCACAAGGAAGGTGGTGATGAGAGTGCTAATCTAAGGGCCTCGGTGAAGGAGGCTATTGTTGAAGAGGTTTACCAAGTCATGCAGACGATCCTACCATCTATGGTGACTGAAGTGATTAGAGCTGGATGAGAGGATGAGAAGAAAGAAAAGAAGAATACCTCTAAGAAGGGAGAAATGGAGCTACAGGAGACTGAAGCAGTTTTCTTGAGTGACGAGGAAAAGGAGGAAGCTATACAATAAACAACAGGGGCTGTAATTATGGGGCATTCCAGATGTGTAAGCCTCAACTTTTGATGGCACTGGTAACGGTGCTGCTACTCACCGATGGGTGATAGAGATGGAATTTGTGCTCGATATCAACGAATATAGAGAGGATCAAAAGGTGAAGTTTTCCACTCATTTATTTGTTGACTCGACTTTGTTTTGGTGGGATACTATTGTCCATGCCGAGGGTAGCAGAGCAATTGGGAAAATGAAGTGGGATGAACTGAAGAAGTTAGTGATTGAGGAGTCCTGTTGTCACATGGAGTTGGACAAGGTTGAGAGGGTTTACTTGTAGTTGGAGGCGACTACTATGACACACCAGCAGTATACCATTAAGTTCAATGAGATGGCGAGGCTGGTGCCAGATCAGGTGATGCCGGTATCAAGAAAGATAAAAAGGTACATTCAGGGTTTGCCGGTGGTTATCCTCACACACATGATCGCCACCCGACCAAGTACGTTTAGTTCGGTGGTTGATCTTGTGGGAAGGGTGTACGATGAGCGGGATGTGGTAGTGGTGGAAGTGAGTGAGAAAGGTGGAGGTGACCAGAACTGAAAGGGTAAGCGGTTTGGACGTGGTGGTGTCACTCCAAGCCAAAAGGTTGTGAGGGTGGATGACTGGTGGGTAGCCATATCTTGTGTGCGGTTGAAGAGGTGTGGTAAGTGCGGGAAGGAGCATATGGGAGAGTGTAGGTGCGGATTAAACGTCTGCTTCAAATGTGGGAAGCCCGGTCACCTGGGAAGGAATTGTGGGGTGACGAGGTGTTATAACTATGGTGGAGAGGGTCACTTGAGTATGGACCCCAAGTAGATTTTTACCTATAGAGCAAAGAAGTTCTTCAGGAGAACCGGAAGGCTATTCCCTCAGTACCAACCAACAACAAAATTTTGTTTGATATGTTAAAGGCCAAGTGTTACAACTACAACCAACTTGGTCAATTTGCAAGGGAATGCAAGGCTCATAGAACCAATCCTAGAGCAAGTTAAGCCTCCCATAATCTAGCTACCCCAAACGTTATAGCTAAACCAACTAAAATCTAGACTGTAATTGTTGCTGAAGAAGTTGATTAGAGCTTCATTGTCCAAGATTTCACTGCTGATCAACCTCTCTTGGCAGGAACCAAAGACAGTAATGTATATGAACATCTATGTACTCCAGCTTGTATTTCTAAGGTTATATTGTATCAAGACTACAATATGAAAACTAAATATGATATTGAGTCCTTAAACATATTAAAATCTGACTTTAAAAGAGTAGAATCTCACTACAAACTCAAAATTGAAGAGTTAGAGAAAAATGTATCCTCTTTAAGACATGAACATTCAAACTACAAGGTTCAAATAAAATATGTAATCTCCAAGTTCATGGAGGCTCAAGCCTAGATAGTAATAGCTAAGGCTAAAAGAAAGAAGTATGCCTTTGAAGAGCATAACTTCAACACCATCATTGCATCATCCTCCCATTCAAAGGTGTGTTATCGAAATAAAAGTAAGTTGGGAACCAATAAAATTGCTCCACCATATTCTTATGTATCTGTTAGACAACCAAGATGTAGTAATGATTAGCAAGAGGTTCCAAGTGCTGTCTCACTACCAAATGACCAGAAGAATGATGTAACAATGGTAACCACCATTGTGAAGGATAAGGTAGAAAACTTCATCCACTACGCTAATGATCAACCCCTAAACAAAGGAAAAATAAATAAAATATAGGTAGCAAGAAAAACTACTAAGAAGGTGGCCAAGTCAAAGTTGAAAATACCCCCCAAGGCAAAAAAAATGTATTCATCTTAGTTGGATTCCAAGTGGTTTGATATTCCGATTCAAGAAAAAATGTGTAGTACGAGCACTCCTATCTTGAAGGATCAGAAATTAAAAGGGTTGGTTGTTGAAGAAGAAAAGAAGTGCAAGAAAAAAAAAGCACTCATGCTCCATCAAAAATAACATTAAGTGCATAATATGTGATCTGCATAACCATATGGCTAAATATTGTTACTACAATACAAAAAGCACATATTATGCAATTAATGTTAAGAAAGAAGGAGTCAAATATGGTTTCATATTTGGACCTTACCATATGGTGCAAGTGTTAAGCAAAGGAAAGCTTGTTTCGGAAGCCAAGTTTCTTTCGGAAAAAAACACATTCTTTCGAAAGGAAAATAGCATTGGAAGACAAGCCAAAAAACAAACAAAAGAACAAAAAGAATCCTTTGAAACCTTCTGAAAAGAAGACCGCCAGAAGAAAAGGTGGTGACAACTTCTTCTAAGAAGACAAAAGCCTCAGAAGCAAGTCATGCTGCTCAAGGCTCCACAGGCTCATCTACACTGATCAACCATAGGATGGAATGGAAGATCAAAAAAGATGTTGTAGCCCAAAACTCTTCTTCACAAATCATAGTTGAACACCCATGCATACATTTTGATTCAATTATCTCATCTAAATTGGAAGAGCCCAAGACCAACAAGGATTGGATTTCAAATAGTAACTAATTATTTCTTCTTATGTGTAAGGACATCTACATGATAAGAATATAAATGTATGGATTATGGAGTGTAGATGGTCTAGGCATATGATAGGGAAAAGATATTTCCTTCAATAATTTGAATATTTTGATGGAGGTCCTGTTTAGTTTAGAGGTGAAGCCAGAGGATTAATTTTTGGTGAAGTTAGTTTATCAGTGGTAAGTTAATAGTTGACAAAGTAAACGTTGTCAAACAGCTTGAACACGATTGCTTTAGTGCTTTTCAATTCTATGATCAAAAGCATGAAATACTTTTCACAGAACATGAGTGCATTATCCTCAAACCCGTGATAACAATTCCTCAAGAATTAGTGCTTCTTAGATCTCTAGCAGAGGGGATATGTACAAGTTGGATATGAACAATGCTTCCCCACTAGGTGAAGTATCATGCTTTCCTTTAAAAGCTAATAGTGATGAGTCAACTCTTTGGAGCAAAAGAATGTGCCATGTTAATTTTAAAACCATGAACAAATTAGTTAAAAATAACATGGTACATGGTGTGCCTAAAAAGGAATTTTTCTATAAAAATAACTATGTTGCTTGACTGAAATAGATGCAACACAAGGTATCTCACAAATCCAAAGAGGTTAATTCCATCACCATCCCATTACACTTATTGCACATGGATCTATTTGCCTTCTGATTGTTGATAATTTTATAAGATTTACGTGAGAATTCTTTTTAAGGACTAAAGATGAAACTGCTAAAAAATTAAAATCTTTTATTCTTAAAGATGAAAATCAAATTGATCACAATGTAAAAATCATTAGAAGTGATCAAAGGACCAAGATTAGGAATCAAGTTCTTGACTCATTTTGTAACTCAAAACGGATTGCCAAACAATACAGTGCTCCTATAAATCCTTAACAAAATGGTGTTCTGGAAAGGAGGAACATGACACTTATTGAGGCTCCAAGAACTATGTTAGCTTATCAAAACTGCCTCTAACTTTCTAGGTAGAGGTTATTAGCACTACATGTTATGTGTCAAACAAGGTTCTCATTGTTATGCCCCCATGGAAAGACCTCTTATGAGCTATGGAACAAGAGGTCACTATTCATTGGCTTTCTTTGGTCCTTTGGTAGATGCTGCACCATATTTAACACAAAAGACAATTTACCAAAATTTGCTGAAAAATGGGATGATGCTCTCTTTGTAAGAAATTCCTCAAACTCTATTGCTTTTAAATTATATAACATCAGAAATCAACAAATTTGAAGATGTTGGAGCTGTAAAAGATAGTCTATATTATCAATACAGTGAAAGTCAACAAAAGTCAACGTCACGATCAAAGTCAACGCAAAAGTCACACCTGACACGTTCGATACGAAGAACCAAGAAAAGACGTTGAAGATTTAGATGAATAGGAGGTATATTGTAATAATTATATTTTGTGTGAACAAAATATATTTTATCTTGTTTTTAGTCATTTTTATGCTTAATATGTAATTTTGTATTAAGTAGCATAAGTCTAGGGGATTAAGTGCAATTAATGAATATTAGTCTAGACTATAAATAGGTTAATTGTCATTAGGTTTTGAGGATTGTTGAATGACCAATAGATTGAGGGATTACTTGTAAACATATTTTGCAATCTAATTGAAGATCAAAGGGGTTTTAATTGTGATTATCATATTTTGATCTATAATATTCATGATTTGATTCAAGTTTGCTTCTCCTGGAGTTACAATTTGATATCAGAGCAATTTTGGATCAAATTCACTAAAGATTTGTAGATTTTTAGAGAGAGAAGTTGAGGTTTTGGTTGTTTTTGTTCAATATCAAGTTTTCATCAATTTTAGATCAAATTCGTGTGTATTTCATATGGAATTTGCTTGAATTTTGTTGTTATTTGGTTGGGGAAGCTTTGTTAATCATCAGATTGCAAATCCATTGAGTTTTTGATGATTTCAGATTGATTTCGTGTTGAAAAAGTTTTTCAACTTTGTTCAGCGAAATTATCAGTTCATCCAACGAAACTACAAGTTCTTCCAGCAAAACTACATGGGTTATCTTCATTGAAGTTGTTTTTTGTTGTCCTGCGGAACTAGTTTAATTGAACGAAAGTTCAACAGTGCTTGTGGGTGATTTACAAGCGAAATTGTTGCCGAAAGTATCATTGAACGAAAGTTCAAGCTTGTTTCGTGCGAACTTGTCGGTGAAACTAAGCTGTTTTTGGCATTTGGCTAGCGAAATTGCTGCCGAAATTTCCAGCGAAACTTCTGTCGGCTCAGCTTGACTCCAGTTGCTAAGATTGTCTAGCATGACATTTAAAAATAATATTTTTTCTCAGGGAGAATTATTTTACTATTTTTGGGAAAAATATTTTAGGGGCGTTTAATTGTTCACAATTTTTAATAAAATATCATCTTTAGAAGATTTTAAATCAGATAATCTCACAACGTCAGCCAGTTTGACTCTTTTACAGCAATGAAGAAAGAAAATTTGTCAGATTTGATTGATCGATTCTTAAAGGTGGCAAATAATCTAAAGAAGCATGTTTCTGATCTCAGTAATCATGAACAAATTCAAAAGCTTCTTGATTCTCTTTCGTCTGCACGGAATCATCAAGTTAAAATGATGAAGCAAGAAAGATGTTATGTCGACACAAAACTTATGAATATGGTCAACAGACTAAAATTTCTCGAGCTGGATATCCAAAGAAACGAATTTTAGCAAGCCGTGTTCCCACATCAAACCCATGCGCTTAATACTGATCTTGTTTCTTCTATAACAAGCATACTTTATTACAAAACAGAGATTATAGAAAAGTTGAAGATATTGAGAACTAATTTGAATTTAAAATTTGAATTCAGAGAAACGATTGAAGAGAACTGTGAAACTTTGAGAGTTGACAATGACAGTAACCCGGAGTCTATGAGAACTGTTGATGATAAGGCTGGAACAGTTAATAATAGAAAGAAAGAATCTGAGGCTGACGAGATGATGAAGGTCAAAGAAGTGGAACAACAAAAAATTACAAGAATTTGCAACTGTGAACAGAGCTTAGCTGCAGAACGAACTATCATGGGTCTTCCTTATGAGGCTATTCAGGATATGTGTTCTTCATCTTGCAGAATCCGGTTATTTGGGATTTATAAGGCAAATAGATTGTTATTAGAAAATGAAAAAGAATTAAAAATAATCAACCAGGAATTAAAGAAAAAAGAAATTGCTATTTCAAGGAAACTATGAAGCATTGGCTGATAATGATCTTTTAAGAAGAACCATTTTGGAGCGTAACGTTGAAATTAATATTTTGAGAGAAAGGGTTGTTTTAGCTCAATTTGAAACAATGAAGCTTCAAACAAAGCTTGATAAATGGACCCTTTCACACATTATAAAGGATGAGCTTATTTCTAAACAACAAGGGGCGCGGGTATAAAATGGGATTGGATATAAATCTGATGGTGAAACTGTATGTAATTCAGTTCCACCTCCGTCTACTTTATGTTATTCACCAATCCCTATACCTCACCCTAAAAATGATTTGTTTGAACAACCTACTAATAGTTTGCATACAGGTTTGAGCGATGTCAATCTTAATGAGGTGTGAGATGATTATGATTCTACAACTGGTATGAGATACACTAAACCGAATGCAGAAAGTCAAGCTAACGATTGTTCAGTCCCGGTTGTTTGTAAATCAATATCTACTATTTCTTCTAACTTCTTTGATAAGTTTAAAGCAGATGAAATTCCTACTTTTGAGCCTATCAAGATTGTGAAAGAAGAGATAAATTAGGAATCACCTAATTATCAAGTTCCAACAACAACAACACATCCAACTCCTATCAATCAAGATCCATTGGAAGCAGATCTATGTATACGAGACTGGTCAAGCTCAGATAATGAATCAAACTCAGAGGACAGTGTTGGTTATTCAAAGATCAAGATATCACCTAAAATTGTCAAGTCTCAAAAGCTTTCAAAAGCTGAATCAAGACCAACTGATCTCTTCTTCAATTTCAAAAGAACCAAGTCAATCAGTGAAGATCTCATTCACTGTTCAGCACAGCAAACACCAAAACAAGCAAGAATCTGCTACAAGATCAAAGCAATTCTCATCCCCACCTACACAACACGAGACTACAAATAATCAAAAGCCATTCAAGGCTTGTTTTGAGTGTGGAAAAGAAGGTCATGTGGTAAAGAAGTGCCCTCAAAGACTTGCTTCGAATGGTAAAGGCAAAACGAATTGCTTCTCCAAATGTATGTCTACAAAGAATATTCCCGACGGTAAAGGAAACACGGGTGGCTTCTCTGGATCAAGAGGTAAAAAGCACACATCTTTGAATGGTTTGATGAAAAAACCCTCCATCCAAACCTTTTCATGTGAAGCCGGTTTCACATGATTCAAAGATGAAAATGACCAAAGGTTCAAAACCAAATTATTTTCCTTTTGCTCTTAAATAGAAAATGTTTTCCAAATTTAATTCATTAAAATCCAAATTAATAGAATCGAAACAAATTTGGCAAATTAAAAAGAAAGATACAGATATCCCCGATTGTTTAAACAGTTGTGTGCAAAAGCAGGTTTCTTGTATTGATGAAAAAGGAACTTCTAGGACTACGATGGCCTGGGTTCCCCTTTCAAACTAATTTGTTCATGAGTGTAGGAACAATTCAGGAGGACTGTTAGTAATCCGGTTTACTGACAGAGATTGTTCCTAATTCAAATTTGAGGCGGAACAAACAGGTTAAGGTTACAGTATTTATTCACAATCTGGATTTTTATCTACACGATCACCGTTCTCACTTCACAATCACTGCATATTTCTTGATAATTTATCTATTATCTTCATATCAGTGCAGTTTGGAAGACCTTCTTTGATAAATTTTTATTTTGTATAGTTTTATAAAAAAATTAAAAAATTAAAAAAAATAAATAATTCATCTCTTATCTTCATATCAGTGCAAAAAATAAAAATTTAGGAGAGAGTATAAGTAAATAGAAATGAAAATAGAATTGGGAACTTGAATCGATATGATTGAGAAATGATTGTATATCTTCTTGAAATGCTTGTTTTTGCATGACTTGCGTTTTTAAAATGAGAAATGACAGTAACTGATGCTGCTATTTGATTTACATTTTATTTTTAATTGCAAAAAAAATAAATACAAATAGATTCTTTAATGATATGCTCGGTAGACTCAGCCTGAAGAATAAAGTAGATAGCAACATAATGATTTAAATTAAAACTTATGCTTAAGGACGCCTAGATTTACGCAATCATTTTGGCCTGCACGAAAACTGAGTCCCGACAAAAATTGGATTGAGAATTGATCTTTCAAATACCATGATACTAATCATATCAGTCATGTATGGTGTATTTATGTGTCTTGTGTTTGTGCTTATCTCCCCTGCTGTATGGTAGTACTGACCTGGAGTGATGATCTCATTTGTTGTACGATAGTATTGACCTGGAGCACTCATTGGCACATGATTAAATGGTCATCTCCTTTGTTATACGTGAGTATAGACCTGGAGCTCTCACCAACTTGGTCTAAGTTGTATCAAATCATCTAAACGATGAATTCACCACATAATGAAATATTCTATCGATAATCACTTGCACACTAATGCACAAACCTTGCTCTTTAAAGATCATTACAAAATTCAAGAAATCCTGAGGTTGGGTGAGGATTTTTCCTAAATGATTGTGGGGTACTAGAATTCTAAATCATTTAATCGAACCTTAACGAATCATCTTCTGCTTGTTGAAAAAGACAGGGCATGGGTTTAAGTGGACAAACATATCAGCAATCATTATTGATCTGTTTTAGAATTTCAAAATCATTCAAAGAATGTGATTAGATTCAGTTATTAGTGTGATCTCATTGCTTGTCGATGATTAATTCATCTTTGTGCTAAAGTATATCTTGAGGATGTGATCTCATGATTGACTCAATTCTCAGTTATAAAAAAAATATAGATAAAAAATGTTATATTAAATATATATAATAAAAAACAAAAAATTTATAACAAAAATTCATTTCAATTTCTTATAGGTCTTTCATATTATGTTGTTACAATTTTATCATTTTCATGCATTTCATAGATATTGCGCACAAACGAACACAGGTTCGCTTGTTTTTCACACACAGATAAACACGAGTTTATTTTGTTAAAATGAAATGATCTAATTAGAAATGTCGAGATTGTGTTTGAGAATGTGTTTCAGATTTTTGTTGTAAATGAGGGCCAATCATTAGTTGAGCAGTGTACCTGATCAGGGAATTTGTTCCTCAAGTTTGCAGAAGATACCGAGCTAGGAATCTTCCTCCTACATCTTCTGAAGCACTCAAGATTAGAGATTTGGGAAAGCTGTTCCAATATCTTTACAAAGGATGCACTCGAAAAAGGAGAGCATATAAATAGGGGGAGCTTATGAGATGAATAATCTTTCTAATCTGATTCGGATAGCTTCAATTTGAAAATCTTTCTATTGTTGACTTATCGGTGCTGATTTCGTTTGAAGACGTTGATAATAATAGACTAAGGGGGAGTATTGTTGGAGCTATAAAAGATAGTCTATATTATCAACACAGTGAAAGTCAACAAAAGTCAACGTCACGATCAAAGTCAATGCAAAAGTCAAACCCGACACGTTCGAGACGAAGAACCGAGACAAGACGTTGAAGATTTAGATGACTCGGAGTTATATTGTAATAAATATATTTTTTGTGAACAAAATATATGTTATCTTGTTTTTAGTTATTTTTATGCTTAATATGTAATTTTGTGTTAATTAACCTAAGTCTAATTTGTGAATATTAGTCTAGACTATAAATAGGTTAATTGTCATTAGGTTTTGAGGATGATTAAATGACCAATAGATTGATGGATTACTTGTAAACATATTTTTCAATCTAATTGAAGATCAAAGGGGTTTTAATTGTTATTATCATATTTTGATCTATAATCTTCATGATTTGATTCAAGTTTGCTTATCCTGGAGTTACAGAGGAATCATCCAACATTGTTGTCGATGAGCACACTCCTTGTATCAGGGGAAATGGTCCTGATCATATTTTTGACTTAGAATTGTTGTCAAACTATTTTAAACCATCTTGTTAGAATGTTTCAGCTGGAACAAGAACTCAAAGTGACTCCTATGACGATCAATTATCTGAGTTACCCAGACCTATTTCAATTTCTCGAAGAAGTCATGAAGATCAAGCTCCTACTACTAGAAGTCTCAAAAGCTTCAACATCTCAGGAATCAATGGAGCTTCAACAAGTTATTAGCCAACTGAGCCTTAAAAATCATCAGCTGACAACTCCTACATTCAACACTAAGCTAATGAAGATAGTGATATGAAGGAATTGACAATTTTCTATTCTACTTTATAGAAAAATACTATTGATGGTGTCACACATTTATTAAATTAGTCCTCATTGAATAAATGTGAGACATTAGCTGGAAATGGTGTTCAAAATCGTAAGCAAAACTTCTCCAACTTGGATCTATCTATGCAACTAGTTGTGATTCCTAGGCTCAGGATGCACGTCATTCATCTAGCTAAGAACATCATTTGGATGTCTTAGAAGGTGTGAAAACAAGATTTCAGATCCATTTTAGGAATGTCTACTTGTACTCATACTTTCTTTCTCAAATGGAACCCAAGAGGGTGGAAGAAGCCCACAAGAACAAAAATTAGGTTGATGCAATGCAAAAGGAGTTGCTTCAGTTCAAGAGGCAAAAGGTATGGAACTTGTGTCCATTACCACCTAGCTAAGTTCAGGAACGGCACTAGGTATATGCTCATAAATAAAAGAGATGATAGAGGTTTGATCATTAAGAACAAAACAAGAATTGTGGTTCAAGGATACACATAGGAGGAAGACATAGATTACACTAATATCTTGGCACATGTTGTAAAACTGGAGGCTACACAAATCTTTCTTACTTTTGCAACATCCAAGAACTTCACAGTTTATCAACTTGATGTCAAATGTGTACTTCTGTATGGGGATATTAATATAGAAGTCTATGAGTATCAGCCACCTGGATTTGAAGACCGATAACACCCCAACTATGTTTGCAATCTAGATAAAGCTCTTTATGGGTTACATCAGGTACCTAGGCTGTGGTATGAGACACTATCTTAATTTCGTCTAAAGAATGGCTATACTAGAGGCACCATAGACAAGACATTGTTCGTAAAGAAGTTTGGGAAGGACATGTTGCTTGTATAAGTCTATGTCGATGACATCATATTTGGTTCCACAAATGACCAAATGTGCAAAGACTTTGAAAGCATCATGAGAAAGAAGTTTAAGATGAGTTCCATAGGAAAAATGGATTTCTTCCTTGGGATTCTAGTGAAGAAAAAGGAAGAATGGTTTGTTATAAATCAATCTAAGTATGTCAAGGACATCTTAGAAAGATTTAAGATGAAATATTGTAAGCCAGCCAAGGCACCTATACCTAAAAATCACAATCTTTGTCCTGATTCTAAGGGGGAGGGTACTTATCAGCATCAGTATAGGGAAATTATTAAATCTCTAATGTATCTCACTACAAGCAGAAAAAGGAAGAATGGTTTGTTATAAATCAATCTAAGTATGCCCTAAGGTGTCTCACCTAATTATTGTCAAGAGAAATCTTAGATACCTCAAAGGAGCTCCCAAATTGGGTCTTTGGTATGCTAGAAATAAGTGTTTCAACCTCTATGGTTATACTGATAGTGATAATGGTGGCTGCATTATTAATAAGAAATTCACATTAAGTGGATTTCAATTTCTTGGTTGAAGGATCATCTCCTAGCAATGCAAGAAGCAATCATGTGTCTCTACATCAAAATCAGCAACCAAACATTGCCCAAACTTCAACAAAATCAGCCTCTTTGTCTGATATTTATGTACAACAACTTATCTCGACCAAAGTATCCTAGAACCTCAACAAAAATCAATCCCAAACAGCTCTCAAACAGTCACAGATCAGCCTTTGAATAACTCCAAAACAATGGCATCAAGGCTGAGTTTCAGCAACTTTGAGCTGCAAATCAACAACTAAAATTTATGTTATTCCATAGATGATCTAGGGAAATAGAACACTAACTTTTTGGTCTTTTGTAAAAGATCTGTGGATAAAGAACATATCTTATAGTTCTTCCATAGATGAGATACGGTTAATGTAAAAATCTTTGTTCTTCCGTAGATGAGATACGAACAAGAAAACAACTTTGTTTTTCCGTAGATGATCTGCGGTTAGAGAACATGTGCAGACCTATTACCTTAGTCAAATTTCATGGAGCTCAATGATCTCGTTCAAATCGAAAACACACAAATGATCGGGTTGAAGGACCTACTTACAAATTATCGCTTCATAAATGGATGACATGTTGCGTTTGCTGGAGACAAGAAGAGTGAGAAGATGATTGGTCAGGGAGAAGTCTCAAATGGTTCCTTGACTTTGGAGGAAGTGAACTATGTTTCAAAGTGACATTCAATCTGTTAAGTGTATCACAACTGTGATAAAGAAAATTCAGTGATGTTTATGTCAAACAAATGCTTGTTTCTCAAACTAGAGTTTATTATTCCTGAAGATTTAGTGATCATACGTGCACCAAGAAAGAATGACACTTATTTGATGGATATGGGATCAAATGAATCAACCTACACTATGACATGTCTCCTGTCAAAAGCTTCATCTTCCGAATATTTTTTGTGGCATAGATGATTAGGACATGTTAATTTTAAGAATATAATAAGTTAGTTAGGAAAAATCTTGTGAGCGGCTACCATTTAAATATTATTTCAGTGGTAGAAAAATGCATGGCCTATGCTCAACGAAAACAACATAAAAGACCAAACAAGCTCAAGCTTGAAAATAAAATTTCAAAATCCATTGAGTTCTAACATACTGATTTAAATTGTCCTATTACTGTTAAATCCATTTCTAAGAAGTCGTATTTTTTGGTTGTTACACATGATTTCTCAAGATATTCGTGGGTAAGATTTCTAGCACACAAGGAAGACACCGCAGATGAGCTATAGAAGCTAATCCTCTCTACTGGAACCATCAACAAAAGGAAAGTGATGGCCATCCAAAGTGATAGTGGAACTAAATTTAGAAACCATATCTCTAAGTCTTTCTGCGCAAGCAACAGGATTCTATAAGGATTCTAATAAGTCTGATGACGTCAAAACATTCAAAGCAATCCAAAGTCTCTCTGCATGCATGCACTAAAGTATTGAAGTAGAAATGCTTCGAAAGTTTTACATCTTGCACAAGAAATATTCTAAGTGTAAAATCTTCCGAAGGCAAGACCAATATCTTCCGAAGCCAAATATGAAGTCTTTCGAAGCATCAAAGACAAAGTCTTCCAAAGCCATTATATGAAGACAAATTTCTTCTGAATACTTGTATGTATATGCTATTATCTGATGTACTTTTCCATAAAGCTAGACCACCTTTCCATTGCAACTCTGTTTAGTTCACCAACTTTCACAAGTTGGTGAAAAGGTCCATGCTTTTGGAAAACTATACATTGAGGTCTTGAGTATGAGCTTTCTACTTTATGTACTTTATCCTTTTTATAATGTATTAGGATGTGAGCTATGGCATGTCATAGTCACAAGTCAAAAGGAAATCAGCCTTTTGACTCTACATTTAATTTTGTTGTCTAGTCTTATGTATCCAGCTAGCTTTCAAAGTATTGCCGGCTATAGGATGTATTATATGTATCTCAAGTACTTGTAACTTTCCATTATGCTTTGTAACACTTTGTAATAGAACTTGAGAAACAATATACAACATTCTTGAAAACCAAATACTTGTGTTTTTTGCTATCTTGTTCTGTCTCTTAGTTACTTGTGTTCTTAGCATCTTTTACTTTAGTTAACCAGTTCTCTATTTGATATGTTAAGTGTTCTAAAGAACTTTCCTCAATTGTGTTGTTGTTTCGTGTAAAGTGCATCACCCCTTCTAATGGTCTTGCATTTGGTATTAGAGTCTGAAAAGCTCTTGATATAAGATCTCACCATCTTAAGATCCCTCACACACACAAAACACTTAACAACTCAAATGGCAGCTATCACTAAGGCTGATTTGGAAACTGGAACTATGACAAAGTCTCCACTAATCACTCATGAAGACTTCTATACTTGGTGTCAAATAATGGAAGGCTTTATCAAGTCTCAAGACTCAAGGATGTGGGACTCTGTTGTTGAAGGACCTTACATAACAAGCACCTTATCTACTACTGGTGGTGGTATGATTCCAAAGGGTGTGGTTGATTGCTCTGATGAAGACATGAAGAGAATAGAGTTTGATCAAAAAGCCATGACAGCCCTTCAAACTTCTCTTCCAATCTCCATCTATAGAGGCTTCAAGAAGTGCAAGACTGCCAAGCAATTATGGGAAGCACTGAAGCTTATGTATGAAGGATCTACTGAAGCCAGGGAGAACAAGAAGGATCTCCTCAAGCAGTAGTTTGAAAACTTCACCTTTAAAATAGGTGAGACCATGACTCAACAATACTTCAGGTATGTTGAGATTGTGGATACTCTAATGGGTGTTGGTGTAACTCTTGAGAATAGAGACATTATAAGGAAGTTCATGTCCTCTCTTCCTAGACAATGGACACATTACTGTGTTGTTATCAAGAGGACTGAGAACCTTAAGAGTCTTACTATGACTGAGTTGTATGGTATTCTTAGTGGATAGTAGATGGAGATGAACATGCAAAACTCATCTGGTAACTCTAACAATCAAATGCGTTCAGCCCTTCATGTGATTGAAAGGGATAGCATAGAACCTCAACATCATCTCATATGCTATCCTAACAACTCACAAAAGGGTCCATTCATCACCTTCCTAGAGACTCTAAGGGAAAGCTACAAAAGGGTCCATTCATCACCTGACAACTCACAAAAGGGTCCATTCATCACCTGATAAGTCAAGGAAGTCCTTTCCAAGAGACAAGTTCTTCTCATGCCTTTGATTTTGCTGATGAATCCACATGTAACTTTCTCTTCACCCTTGAAGAGTTGGACTGTATCCATCCAGATGATCTGGAGTATATGAAGATTGTTCAGCAGATGGCTCTTCTCACTCACAGAGCCAAGAAGTTCTACAAGAGGATAGGGAGGAAGTTTCCTAGCAATTCAGCTAGTGGACAGTTTAGTCTGGATAAGAGCATGGTAAAGTGTTACAACTGTAACCACATAGGACACTTTGCTAGAGAATGCTAGCCACCAAGAACAAATGGTAGTTAGACTCAAGCAAAACCAAACTACTTTAAGAGAGCTCACCAGAATGAGAAGCCAAAGTAGCAAGCCGTAGTTGCTTTTAAATAAGGAGGCTTTGATTGGATCTTTCAAGTGGAAGATGCATCTCCTAATCAAGCACTCATGACTTACCACAATGAAGCTAAGGTATTGGAACATCTTTGCACTCCTAAATGTATTGCTAAAGTTAATAGATATAGGTCCTACAACTTAGAGATGAGATCTGATCTTAAGTCCTTGAATATCTTAAAATCTGATTTTAAAAATGTCGAAAATGATTATAAGTTAAAGATAGAGGATTTAGAGAAAACCATTTTAGTTCTTAGACATGAACACGCCCATTATAGGACTGAATACTAGGTTAGCTTGTGGTCAGCAAAGCCATGGCAGAAAAATGTGTTCTTGAAGAAGAGACCTTCAAGAATACGATATCCACATCCTTGCATGCAAAAGTTTTTATCAGAATAAACAGGGAATGGGATCTTGTGAGATAGCTCCTCCATACACAGTCTTGTCTGTATGATCTTCTAGGTGTGGATCTTATGAAGATGAGCTTCCCCTCATAGACCCTTTGACTGAAAAGGATGAAGAGAAGATGATAAATAATGGCTCTAAGAGGAGTAAAAAAGAGTATTATGAGAAGGGTCATCATCCCTCTAAGGAGAGTAAAGCTTTTGGGATGACCAAGTCCAAGAGAAAGAACTTGATCAGAAAGAGCAAGAGAATAGCGAAGAAGGCTTAAGAGATCAAGGTCACCATCAACACTGCACAAAAACAAGTCTTTGTTGGACCCTGAAAGGATCATACATGCCAATTCAAGTGGTGAGTTGATGGTTACTCTACTGAAAATTCCACAAGTCCAAAAACAAATACGGATGAAGAATCTACAAAGAAGAATACAAGTGTCAGCTAGTCGCATTTGTATACGCAGATGACATAGAACAAATGCTAACAAGTATTTGTTCTTCCGCATTAACAAATGCGGATAGCCGGAAACAAATGCTAACAAGTATTTGAACATTTCCATTTACTAATGCAGATGCCCGACAACAAATGCACATATGAGTTTGTTCATCTGCATTTGTCAATGCTGATGATCAAACACTAATGCTGAAGACCAAAGAGAAATGCTAATCAAGATCAACACATTCGCATTAGTCAATATGGATGAATAAAAGAAATGTTGATGATGACTTAGACTAGTTCTCTGATGTATAGGTCAGGGGTAGTTTAGTCATTTTGTAAAAGACATTTTGTCAGCCTATAAATAGAATAGATAACCTCGTATGTGAGGTGACTGTTGATACACATTCTAGACAATTAGAATCTTTTGTTTAGTCTTATGTTTACATGGTGTCTTCTAACTGTTTAATGCTCTTACCCTAACATTTATTGTAACTGATTACCTTTATTAATACAAATGGCATTTATGAGTATTCTTGCATTCAATATTCCTTGATTATTTGATTCCACCATACAATGATTGACTCAATCATCATATTGGGTCCTTGTTGATCCATATCCACAGAGAATATCATTCTCAAACCAAGTCAATTGGTATAAGAGCTTTGGCTCTCGGTTCTTTTTAAGATCTGCTTAGATCTAAGTAGAACTCGATTGATTTGGTGATGAGTTACTAATAGAGTGTTCAACTAACACTACTTAATAAACTACAGAAATCACTTCAATAGTTACTGTTCATCTGTACTCATCTTCAAGGACAAACCCATGAACAGTTGTCAGAGTAGAAACAAACAAAGATCAGCAGATCTGGTTATACATAAGCCTGTTTGGTCTATTTGGACTAAGTTGAACTTAACAATCAAACTAATCATTATTCAAATAGGTTACAAATAGCTTATTAAAAATGGATACATAATTTCTCTAAACTTGATCATACTCCAAAACCACCCATCCTTAAACACAAATTTGAGTTTAAGCAATAGAAAATCAGATTTATGAACTATATTACATATGTAGATCCTCACTACTAAATTTCAATATTTAAATGCCCTCACATTCCATTGACACTTTCTGTTGATCAAGCTGCAATATACTAATAAATACCTATTAAGGATCTCACACTTGATTATAATGATTACAAGGAGATAAAAGTTGATCTAAAAGCTTATTCTATACTCACTCAAGCACTGAAAATGGATGTGCTAAAAGGATTATAAAATTGTGGAACGGTTAACGCTGTTTGGGATGCACTGCTGATAATGTGTGAAGGCAGTAGTGAAGTGGCTGAAATTAACAAGGATAAGCTTGTTAATCAATATAAAACCTTTCATCACTCCAAGAGGGAGTCAATCTCTTAACATATACATTGATTTGTGTAGCTGGTTAATGATTTAGAGATCATAGGGGTAACATACAAAGTCAAAGAACTGAACAAGAATATGCTTCACAGTCTTCAAGAAAGTTGGAAACAAAATCTTACAATGCTGAAAAACACTCTTGATCTAGAGAGTACCACCTTGGACATCATGATTGCCAAGATAGAAGCTCTTGAACTTGATGAGAGGAGCAGAAATCTTGGTGGACCTCAAGTTATTAAAGCTTATAAATTCCCAACAAACACTCACTCTGTAGAAAATGCATTCATCACTGAGGATGATGGTTTTCTTTCCTCAATAGATCAAGTGAAGACAACTGGTTTCATTGCTACTCCATCAACTAACAAGCCTTCAACACCATCACAACCTACAGGGTACTCTGCAACTCCCTTAACTACCCTGAAGACCCAAGATCAGAAGGGCAAAAAGTAACTTACACTGCTTTTGTTGCTAGCTTTGAAGCGTACCTAGGAGGTAGACTCACTTCTGCTCATCTGATCTAAGAGGACTTGGAAGAAATGGATCCAGATGATGTGGAAGAAATGGATTTGCAATGGCAAATGGCTATGATTGCGATGAGAGCCAAGAAGTTCTTAGAAAAGGAAGAAAGCTTAGCGTCAATGAAAACACCAAACTTGGATATGACAAATCCAAGGTAAAGTGTTTCCGCTGTGGCATGACTGGCCACTTCCCCAGATAATGTAATGCTCCCAGAAGAAACAACAACAATTTCCAAAGGAATGCTCAGGGTCAATCATCTCCACAACCATGCACAAGCTTTCACTCCAACAATCAACAACAATAGTATCATCATCAACAACATCAACAACCATATCAGAGTTAGCCACAACTATCTAATCAAGCTGATGGAAGCAGTCAATCATCCTCAAATGCTCTTGTAATCAGACAATATGGAGTATGTGATTGGAGTTTGTATGCAGAGGAAGTAAAGCCTTCATATCAGAATCATGTACTCATGGCTCATATCAATGATAGTCTTTCTCCTATGCCATCTAAGGTAAAATACAACCTTTGTAGTGATAAATGCATTACTGAACTGCAAGGTTATTGTGAGCACAATCATAAACTGGCTAATAAAAAAAAAGAAGAAAAGGTCAAGTTAGAGATGCTTAAGAGGGAAATTAAAGGCTTTGAAATTAGATTCAAATCTCTCATCTCTGACATTGAAAAACTACATGGTGAGAAGTACACTCTTGCAACTGAGAATGAGCAAATAACTGAAAAGTTAGCTTAATCAAAAGCTGACCATACACTAACTAAAGTGAAACTTGAAAAGTTTAAATTTTCTTTTAGTTTAACTGCAAGAGATGCTAGACTCATAAAAAGACCCCAAGGATATGTCTGGGATCGGGTATAATTCTTGTCCTCCACCCTACAATGACAACTACACTGTCATCCCTGAATCTGTCACACTCAAAGAGCAAAATGAACCTAATACTATTGAACCAAAACAAATAGTAAAACAAGTCAAAAATCCTCAAAACAAAACAAATGTTTACATTGAAACAAATAAGGAGAAAATTAAATTAGGGCACCCAATTAAAATCAAGGAGTGTTCAGACAGGATAGTGAATGTCATTAAACCATCAAGCCCAATCAAAGCCATTGTCCCATTTTTTAAATCTATACCTGCAATTTCAAAAGGAAAGAAGAAAGTTGTGGCTATAGTAAAACCTTCTGCTGAAAGCAGTTGTGATAAAGTTCTACTACCAAAGAAATACAAAAGTTCACTGATTTCTAAAACTAAAATTCAGTCAGACCCCCATTCATCAAAATCAAAACAAGGACTAGGTTTTGATATCTGCAATAGGAAGCATGTAATCAGTTTGAACAAGAAGTCAAGAAAAGTTTGAGGAAACAAAAACAACCTAAAACAGTCAACAAAAGAAGTGTTGTGAAAGAAACTACTAAAAAGGTTGATTTTGCTTCTTCACTTTAACCAAAGATTGTGACTCAGTTGAGAATGGGTAAATCAACTGAGTCAACAATAGCAAAATCAGATTCCAAAAACAAACATATGTATTGTGACTCAGTTGAGAACAGGTAAATCAACTGAGTCAGCAACAAAAAAATCATACTCAAGAAACAAACATATGTATTCTGACATTTGTGAAATGTCTTATCACAAAGCAGAAGAATGCTTTTCAATCAATACTGCTCTATCTGTGACATTAACAATCACTCCACCAAAAACTTCTATTTTAATAAATACTGTTTAGTCTGTGATATGAAAAGTCATAATACATCTGATTGTTACTTCAAGTAACAAGGGTTGAGAATTCCCAAAACAAGCCAATCTCACCAATATCATTTTTGAAACCCAAAGTCAGAAGTCACTGTCTTAATAATCAATCTAGGACTTTTAGCTCAGATAATGACGTGGGTAACATAAAAGAGTTGAAAAAGATTCAAAGAAACAAATATCATAACATCAAGCAAACATATGATCTTCCCAAACCAAAAATGATGTTTGATAATAAAAAACGGGTTAGATTTCTTCAAAGAAATAGGGACCAAAGGTTTCATTAGTCTTCTGACTCTTCCGTTGATATTAATAAGATGAAACATTCAAAATATCATCGGAAATCTCGTAGAACACCTCTCGCTAAGTCATTGTTTAGAGGAAACTACCATGAAGTCACCATCATGAATAGGAACGGGAAACCCAAGACTATCATGGCTTGGGTTCCATATTCTAATTAGTTCGTTTGTGCTTGCAGGGTCATCCATATATAACTAGTCTATATGGATTGGAAAATGCGGATGAGTTTGCATTTCTTTACATGATCTTTTTTATGCTTAATGAAGATTTAAACTAGTCTATATGGATTGGCAAATGAAGATTTGAACTAGTCTAAGTCTTCAGCGATATTCAAGTTTCCATATTCTAATTAATTCACTGAAGATTTGACTAAAAACAGAACTAGTCTATAAAATGACTAAACTACCCCTCATCCAAACAGAACTAGTCTAAGTCTTCAGCCGCATTTCTGTTGATTCATCCGCATTGGCAAATGCGGATAAGTTGACTTGATCAACATTTCTTTACATGATCTTCTGCATTAGTATGTTTGTCATTCGCATTAGTTAATGCGGATGAACAAATACTTCTGTGCATTTGACTTGTCATCCGCATTTGGCAAATGCAGATGAACAACTCTTGTCCGCATTTCTTCTAAGATATCCGCATTTGTTAATACGGAAGAACAAATACTTATCCGTATTTGTTTTATTACTTCCGCATTTACAAATACGATTAGCCATACATCTGATTGTTACTTCAAGCAACAAGGGTTGAGAATTCCCCAAAACAAGCGAATCTCACCAATATCATTTGTGAAACCCAAAGTCAGAAGTCACTTTCTTAATAATCAATCTAGGACTTTTAGCTCAAATAATGATGTGGGTAACATAAAAGAGTTGAAAAAGATTCAAAGAAACAAATATCATAACGTCAAGCAAACATATGATCTTCCCAAACCAAAAATAATGTTTGATAATAAAAAACAGGTTACATTAACTCATAACATCAGAACTAGTCTATAAAATGACTAAACTACCCCTGATCCAAACAGAACTAGTCTAAGTCTTCAGCCTCATTTCTGTTGATTCATACGCATTGGCAAATGCGGATGAGTTGGCTTGATCAACATTTCTTTACATGATCTTCCGCATTAGTATGTTGGTCATCCGCATTAGTTAATGCGGATGAAAAAAATTTATCTGTGCAATTGACTTGTCATCCGCATTTGGCAAATGCAGATGAACAACTCTTGTCCGCATTTCTTCTAAGCTATCCGCATTTGTTAACGCGGAAGAACAGATGTTAGGACCGACGACGTACGGAGTACTAACTGATTCAACGTGAAACTAGATAAAATAGTGCGGAATCCTATTTGATTGGCGATCCAATCAGGGAAAATGTTAATCCGATCAATTCTAACGATTTGAATACGTTAAGAATAGACTTGGAATGATCAGAAACGTTCTATGAACTTGGAAGGGACGAACTGGACGAACTTGGACGGCTAGGGTTATGAATTCTCGAAATC
>BJCM01269813.1:0-13822 GCA_018326385.1 Flaveria bidentis
CCAACTGCATGAATCTATGAAGTTGTTGAGGAATTGATTCACCCTCAATATGATGAAATGTTTTATATTGCGACCTGAGGGTGTCACTCCTTATACTTCTTATCTCATAACTCCCTTCGCAGAGAGTATGAAGTATCTTCCATAAGGAGTGTGCTGTTTTGTAGTTCGCACACCTGATCAATATCTCTTCAGGTAAAGCCATACTAAGCAAACTATATGCTTTGATATCAACTTTGACCTTTTTGACATCATCAGGTGATAGATCTTTGGTACTAATTGGTTGATTTTTGTCGTTATAATCCGGCCCAAGAGTGGGTGGAATATAAGGACCTTTAGTGACGGATACCCATAAGTCAGAATCAGTATAGTTTACATGATTCCTTAACTTGATTTTCCATGACTTGAAGTCTGATTCTCTTTCCAACATTGGTGGTTGGTAAGATGATCCACTGAAGTTGCTCATGAGGTTAATTGATGAGAAAGATTAACAAGATCTGCTATTCAATTGATTTGAATATAGATACAAATTAATTAAACTCTACTGACAAATTAAAATCAATTAAACACAACTAACACTGATAGATCAATCGATCTAGATCAATGAACACTTGGCTCTGATACCACCTGTGAATCCAGGGATCGCAAACAGGAATTATCAATGTCGGTCGATTGGCAAGTCAACATTTGCGGAAACAACGTTGATTTGGTTTAATTGTTTGAAATACCTTTAAATATCAATAAATATTCAATAACACACGTAACAAAACACAATTAATGATTAATATGTATTTCATTAGAACATGTTAATGATTACAAATATAATGAATGAATGATATTAAAATATGTTATGATGTGACGGCTGCTAGGGTTTGGTTGAGAGACTTTGAAGTAATTGTCGTATTGCTATTGCTGTTGTCGATCAATCAATCGTCTAAAAAAAACCCCCTTTGAATCGAAACCTAGGATCCATATATATAGACAATGACGTTTCAGTTGTAGGAAACACCGGATCTCTTGGGATTTGATTTGTTTTAGTTAAGGAATCATCAGATTCTCGAGATTTGCATAACTGCCTAGTTGAATTGACTTGTAACACTTGCATGAGACAAGCGTTTGGACTCCGCAGGAAGATTGTCTTCCGTAGATGATTTGTTCTTCCGTAGAAGTCTTGTTCTTCCGAAGCAATCTTGTTCTTGTTCTTCACTTCTGGTTGTACATCCGCAGAGGATCTTCGGATGAGTAATTACTTGTAAGAAATATATCTACGGAAGAACAAAATGTTCATCCGTAGATGTTTCTTACACTTGGTCAATTTCATAAGTTGACCAAGTATAATGTTTGTAATTGCAACCATACATAAATCCATACACAAAAATGGGTTAACCTATATATTTAATGCATACACAATAATGAATAACAAACATTCGTTACAAATATTAATTCAAGTACTAAGCCTATACATAATGAACTAGATCTCCTAAACCTAGACCTAACAGAGGACACCTCTCCTTGGTGTTTTGGTCGTTCAAGAACCTCATTCTATTCCTCAAATCACACATTTTGGCAGCTCAACAAAGGTAGTTTTATGGGTCTTGCTTTTGGTTGTTATGGTTGGCAGCTCAACACGTTTTGGTTGTTATCTCTTCTTGATAGCTACTTGATTCACATATATTTGATCCTATGTTCTTGGGTTTGTTATTGCTAAGTAATATGTCTTAATTTTCAGTTTTCATAACATAGTATTAAGGTTTGATTCCACTATGTTTTTCATGTTTAAATGGTTAAACAACTTTGATATTGCATCCACCAAACCCAACATTGGCATCTAGAGCCGGATATGTGGATAACTAGCTTCTTTTGTCCTTGTAAAATTGGTTTTATAGGACTTTAACAGCCTAATAGGGACTGTTTTGTGATGATATGATGAATCCCCAATCTTTCAAGGTTATATCTTACATGCTTATGATTAAACCTTGAAAGATAGATGTCAAATGGTTGATTTATTTTGTTTGGACAAAAACCCTAAATTCTTGGTTTATGTTGGCCAAAAATTATGGGTTAAATGGGGATTTATTTTGGTTCTTGAATGTTGTATAAGTTGTTTAATATTGGTGCATAACCTAGCCTTGACCTTGTGTTGCTTTGGTTTTGGTTGAATGCTTGTTTTGGTTGATTTCATTCATAATGGGTTGTAATTTTATTCTTTTGTGCTTGTATTTGGATGTAATTTATTTATTCATTTAATGGTGATGTAATAAATAGATTAGGTGTATTTTCTTTTATTAGAAAATTTGTATTAGGATATAAATTTTGTAAAAGAAGATGCACAAGAAGGAAGCACAAAGGGAAGGCACAAAGAGATGGACTTGAAGCATTTGGATGCAACTTCAAGTGCGGGTCTTTGGAGATTCTATCTTTTGTATTGTGATTAACCCTCAGGAATGACCAAATGACAACACTTGTGATGGCAAACAAGTGTTGTCAACTTAGTGGCTATGGTTATGCACTTGTGATTATTTGATTATGCTTGTTTGGTTGTTTGTTATATGATGGTTGTTTGATATTTGGATGTGCATAAAAAACTAATTAACAAACAAAACAAGCTAAAAATTTATGGTTCTTAATCATTAATTGACTAATAAAATGTTATTAAAGGATTAATGATTCTAATAAAAGGAGTTTTACTAAAAGGAGAACCATAGGGTACCATATATTTGAAAGCATGCAAATACAAGGTACATAGAGTTTTCAAAACTAGAATTAATGAAAACTAAAATCCCTTTGGAAACAAGTTTAACACCATCCTTTTACACGGCACTCGAATCACTTGAGAACTATTTGTGGGATATAGGTCACCTAACCACTTTTAGGGAACTTGTGTGTTTGAGGTAGGCTTAACGTATTTGTGGGATAAAGGTCACCTAACCACTTGTATATGCAAACTCACATGTGTGTGTAAGTAGGACGACTTGAATTAGAAACCATGTGCATAGGGTGACCGAAGCATGGCGTACAATGGTGTTGATGGGATTTTACATGCCAACTAAACATAAGATGTTTAATCGATCACATAAGGCTAGAGGTTACAATAGGTTGTAATTTTCAAATGTTGACTACCTTGTTAATTTAAATAATAGGATAAAGGTCACCTAACCATCATTTAAATGTAACGTTGGATTCTAGATTTTAGTTATTAATTGTCTATGAGACATGAAAAGGGTATTAATGATTAAAATGTAAGTTTTCAGAAATACTAATATGAACTTTGTAAATTTTGTAGAAATGGCCGCAAACAATCAAAGTTCTTCGTTCAGATAAAGGAGGTGAATACCTCAGTGAAGCTTTTCAGGATCATCTAAGAAGTTGTGGGATCGTCTCGCAAATTACTCCACCCAGAACACCATAACATAATGGTGTGTCTGAAAAGAGAAACCAAACCCTATTGGATATGGTTCAATCTATGATGGATATAAGCTCACTACCTCTATCATTTTGGGGTTTCACATTGCTCTCCGTAGCTCGTATTTTGAATATGGCCCCGACCATGAAAGTGGATTCGACACCTTTTGAAATATGGCATGGAAGAGTTCCTCGCTATCATATTTAAAAGTATGGGGTTGTGAAGCTTATGTTAAGCTAAACACCTAAAACAAGTTGGAAAGTCGATCCATTAAGTGTATATTTGTTGGATATCCCAAAGACTGTATAGGATACTACTTCTTTGATCTAACAGAGCAAAAGGTATTTATTGCTTGAAAGGCAGAATTCTTGGAAGCTAAGTTCCTTATGGAAGGAATGACGTATAGAACAGTGGAATTTGATGAGGACCGAGATCCACAAGCTGATACATGTTTGGTTGACACTAGCAATCAACAGGAGGTTGTTGATGATGATCAATAGGTTGATCAATACACACAAAACGTTCATAGATCTAGGAGAGTTAGCATTCCACCTGAAAGATATGGATTTTGCATGAATGGATGCTATGTGGTTAACTCTGATGAGCCAACTACATACTATGATGCAATGTCAATTTCGGATGGTGACAAATGGCTAGAAGCCATGAACGTAAAGATGCAATCCATGTATGATAACCAACGTTGGGAATTGGTTGACCTTCCACTTAACTCCAACCCGGTTGGATGCAAGTGGGTTTTCAAGAAGAAAACGGATATGCATGAAAACTTGGATACTTACAAAGAAAGAGTTGTAGCAAAAGGTTTCACTCAAACTCAAGGGGTTGATTATGATGAAACCCTCTCGCCTATGGAAATGCTAAAGTCAATTAGGACATTATTTGCCATAGCTGCATATTATGACTAAGAGATTTGGAATGGATGTCAAAACCACTTTTCTTAATGGACACCTCGAAGAGACTATCCATATTGTTCCACCTGATGGTTTTGTCCATCCACAACATCCTAATAAAGTATGCTAGTTAAAGAGATCAATCTATGGATTGAAACCAGCATCAAGAAGTTGGAATCAACATTTTCATGAAGAGATTAAGACATTTGGTTTCATCAAGAACGCTGACGAGGCTTGTGTATATAAAAAGGCTAGTGGGAGCGTAATTACATTCTTAGTATTGTATGTTGATGACATACTACTTTTTCAAAATGATATTAGAACCATGGAAGGTGTTAAAACCTGGCTTGGAAGTTGTTTTTCCATAAAAGATCTCGGTGAAGTTGTCTATATTTTAGGAATAAAGATCTATAGGGACTGATCAAGGCGGTTGATAGGTTTAAACTAAAGTGCGTATATTGATAAAATCTTGAAATAGTTCAAGATGGAAAACTCTAAGAAAGGTATGGTACCTATTCAAAGAGGGATAATATTGAGTACATCTCAATGTCCAAGCTCAAAGAATGAGAAAGATCTAATAAAGGACATCCCATATGCGTCTGCTATAGGATCTATCATGTATGCGATGATATGCACTAGACCGGACGTGTCATGCGCGTTAAGCATGATAAGTAGATATTAGCATAATCCAGGTAATAGCAGTGTATGTCTTCATTAAGAATACATAGTCGGGGTTTGTCTTCATTATGAATGGAGGAGTAGTGTTCTGGAAAAGTTCAAAACAAGACGTGGAATTATTGTCCACTACGGAATCCGAATACATAGTCGCCTCATTAGCAAACCCCCTAGAAATCTTTTGTGATAACGAGGGTGCGATTGCACAAATCAAGAAACCCCGTGCACATCAAAAGACTAGACACATTGAGTGGAGATTCAACTACATAAGGGATGAAGTTGAAAAGGGAAAGATATGTATTTGTAAAGTTCACACCGATCAAAACATTGCGGATCCACTCACGAAGCTCCTTGAAAGGGCAAAGCATGAATGTCATACTTGTTCCTTAGGACTTTGATATTCTAGTGATTGGAATTGATCTGTTTAGCATTTAAAAGTTTGGAACAATGTAATATTTAACTCTTTCATATATTTGTAATATTCTGAGTATTGTTCCTTTTAGCATGTATACATCCAAGAATATGTTTATTATCCTAAATGTCTATAGTCGGTCATGTTTGTGGGAACAAATATGAACGTAAGGCTATTATGAACATGGATTGTTGGATATTCATAAGGCATGAATATAGAGCAATTGGTTGCTGCCAAAGTTCATAGATATTTATGGGATACGAATATTGGACTAACCCACGTCTCAAATTTTACTTCATGGATTCTTCTTGATTGATCATAAGTAAATTTGAGTAAAGACGCATATCATCTGGTATCCTCTAACATGAGATACATATTGGGTTTTGATATTCACCAATGTGTTATACATTGAGCTAGTTCTTCACTGCTCTGAAATAATGGACAGTATATAAGGCTATGTTCAGGTGTGACATTAGGTGATTGTGAGAAACCTATGTAGTCAAGATGGAATTTTTTCCTCTTATTCATTAAGAACAAGATTTCTAAGGCCTGATTAAGTTAAATCAACAAGGAATGATCATTCTGTGTCCTTGTATTTAAGATGACATCTGTAACAAAAGGATATAATGATTGATTCACCTAAATCATTTCAAGTTGGATATTTGAAGGGGATGATGTTATTGAATGGCTTTTAGTCATGCTTATTAAGGGTAGTAAACCTTGTTAGGTGGTATTTACTACTTGCATCAATTTTATATGAATCTTATGCAAGTGGGAGATTGTTGGATTCTTTATGCCCAAGACACATAGAACATTGATGTGGTTAGTACGTTATGTTCCAAGTCGGGTCATATCCAATAACAAGATTAGCAAACACCAATTAATATTTAATTGATGATATGATCATGCAATTAAATAATTACACCAATTCAAAAAATGGGTTTTCTAAATAAATTGTATATGAGATGGAACAACTTATAAGGGTATTGTGTTCATAAGTATTATTTGTAATGTTAATTAAGTTAGTTAAATAACATAAAATAGTAATGGAGTGTATGAGTTATACAATTAAAATGTTAATTATATAATTAAATTAGTGACTAGTTACAATTAAAATGGGTGATTAAAATTGGTGGAAAACCCATTTTGAAGGGACCATTTCGTCCCCCCCCCCCCCTTATAGGTTGGTTCATTTTTATATATTTAAATAACACACTCTTAACTTTACATACACTCAACTTCTCTCTCTCTCTCTCTCTCTACATGCAAGAACCAAAAGGGGAAAAGTTCTCTCCATTCTGAAGAAAACTCACGACTGGAATAGGGTTCCAGCAACCGGTCTTGGTTTCGTTTGGTGTCGAAATCCTAGCAACCAAAGTCTTTGCTTGATGCTTGTGGGTATGGAAGTTTGAGGACACTCTCCTTGGTGTTTTGGTCGTTCAAGAACCTTATTATCTCCCTCAAATCACACGTTTTGGCAGCTCAACAAAGGTAGTTTTATGGGTGTAGCTTTTGGTTGTTATCTCTTTTGATAGCTAGTTGATTCACATATATTTGATCCTATGTTCTTGGGTTTGTTGTTGCTTAGTAATATGCCTTAATTTTCAGTTTATAAAACATAATATTAAGGTTTGATTCCATTGCATTTTTCATGTTTTAATGGTTAAACATCTTTGATATTGTATCCAACAAACCCAACAATGTAAACTTTAAGAACATGAATAAACTTATTAAGAATGATTTGGTAAGTGGGATGCCAAAGAAAGAGTTTACAAGTGATGATCATTGTGTTGAGTTTACAAGTGATGATCATTGTGTTGCATGCCTAAAAGGGAAGTAACATAGATGACTTATTGTAATGAGTCTACGAAGGACCTCTTATTGTTTACAAGTGATGATCACTTGTTACATATGGAAATCTTTTGCCCCACTAGTGTAATGAGTCTACGAAGGACCTCTTATTGTTTAGTGATCATAGATGACTTTACCAGATTCACTTGGGTCTTTTTCCTTAGATCTAAAGATGAGACTCATGAGATTCTGAATAACTTCATCTTAAAGATTGAGAATGAATATCATAACAAGGTCAAAACCATAAGATGTGATTAGGGAACTGAATTCAAGAACCAAATCGTTGATACATTTTGTGATGAAAAGGGTATTACAAGACAATATAGTGCTCCCAGGACTCCGCAGCAAATTGGTGTTGCTGAGAGGAGAAACAGGACATTGATTGAAGCTGGAAGACCCATGTTGTCTGATTCTAAACTGCCCATCACCTTCCGGGCAATGGCTGTCAACACTGCCTATTATTTGCAAACAGAGTTTTAGGGGTTAAGACTCATGGCAAGACTACTTATGAACTTTGCCACAAGAGGAAACCTTTCATTGGTTTTCTCAGGTCATTTGGATGTCCTTGCACCATCTTGAATACCAAAGATCAAATTGCCAAATTTGCTGAGAAAGCAGATGATGGACACTTCATTGGATACTTTTCTCAAGCTAAGGCTTATAGAGTATACAATCTCAAAACTAGAATTGTTGAGGAGTTGGCCAATGTGACTTTCAATGAACACACACCCTGTATGGCTGGTTCTGGTCCTGATTGGTTGTTTAATCTTGATCTTGTAATTTTAAGCAACAGTTTTAACAAATCTTGTGAGACTGTTTCAAGATCTACAAATATCTTACCGATAGGTGATTCTGACCCAATATTTAAGCTTAGAAGACCTTCAAGACACACATCTTCAGCTCCAGTTGTAACCACTTCTGAAAATGAGGTTTCTATTAGCACCATAATGACAAATTCAGCTGATACATCTGAGATACCTCCAAATTCCAGTTTAGAGGCTCAAAAACCAGATAATGACACTTCAAATGCAGAAGAACATGATGGTGGTGGTGATAGTGATCAAGATTTTCTTGATGCTGATAACCACTCCATAGATGACAACATCAATGATGTCACACACTCATTGGATCAAGTCTCTCTTGATAAGTGTGCTAATATGGTGGGAGAAACATCAATGCTATATCTAAATTTCTCTGATTTAGATCTCTCTCAACAACTTGCTGTGATTCCTCAACTAAGGATCCACAAGTCTCACTCCACCACAAACATCATTGGAGATGTTGACACAAGGGTAAGAACAAGAGGACAAACCCATGAAGCAAATGTTTGTCTTCATTATTGTTTCTTATCTCAAATAGAGCCAAAGAAAATTAATGAGGCTCTAAAGGATGGAAGTTGGGTTGAAGCCATGCAAGAGGAGCTGTTTCAGTTCAAAAGGCAGAAAGTTTGGAACCTTGGTCTTCTTCCTCATGGGAAGACTACTATAGGAACCAAATGGGTGTTTGGAAACAAGAAAGATGATAGAGGCACTGTCATCAAAATCAAACCTAGACTAGTTGTTTAAGGATACACATAAGAATAAGGAATTGACTACACTGATGTCTTTGCTCCTGTAGAATGACTGGAAGCTGTTAGGATATTCTTGGCATTTGTTGCATCCAAGAACTTCAAGGTCTATCAACTTGATGTCAAGTGTGCTTTTCTTTATAGGGTGATTGAATAAGAGTTGTATGTCAAACAACCTCCTAGTTTTGTAGATCCTGATCATCCTGATTATGTATGCAAGCTTGACAAAGCTCTTTATGGGCTGCATCATGCACCTAAGAAATGGTATGAGACTCTATCTCAGTATCTTTGCAAGCATGGATACAGAAGGGGTACTATAGATGGAACTCTCTTCATCAAAGGACAGGAAAATGACATAGTGCTAGTTAAAGTGTTTGTAGATGACATCATCTTTGGATCAACTAATCCAAAGCTCTGCAAAGACTTTGAGAAAATGATGAAGGACATATTTGAAATGAGTGCCATGGGGGAACTCAATTTCTTTTTGGGAATTCAAGTGAAGCAAGTTGAAGATGGCATTTTCATTAGTCAGTAAATGTATGTTCAAGACATACTCAAAAGGTTCAACATGACTGATTATAAGATTGCTAAGACACCCATAGCTACAAACCACTCCCTTGGGCCTGATCTTGAGGGGGAGTGTGTAGATGAACACCTATATAGGGCAATGATTTGGTCTCTTATGTATCATATAGCTAGCAGGCCTAATATCATGTTTGTCACATGTATTTGTGCAAGATATCAAGGCAACCCTAAGATTTCTCACCTTATCACTGTCAAAAGGATTCTAAGATACCTCAAAGGTTCTTTAATACTTGGTCTGTGGTATCCTAAGAATTCTAACTTCAATCTGTATGCTTATTCAAATAGTGATTATGGTGGTTACAACATGACTGCAAAGTCCACATCTGGGGGATGTCAGTTTCATGGTGGAAGGGTTGCCTCATGGCAATACAAGAAACAATCTTGTGTCTCTACATCAACTGCTAAAGCTGATTCAATTGTTTTTGCAAGTTGTTGTGCTCAAGTGCTTTGGATTCAAAATCAGATGCTTGACTATGGGTTAAACTTCAAGGAGACTCCTATTCAAATAGACAATAATAATGCTAAGGTATCATTTAATTAGAGATAATTTTGAAAAGAGATTAATTAAACTAGTCAAAGTTCACACAAATGAACAATATGCTGATCTGTTTACAAAGGCTTTTGATGAACAGAGATTTAAGTATCTCATATCAGCTATTAGGATAATAAACTTTGAGTAGGTTTTTCTTAAAACTAATTATTATTATTTCTTAAAATCTGTGTGTCCTAAGTTGTCTAGTTTATCACCTTCATAAGCTCTAGTTTTCTTTGGATAAAAACTTTTTCAAGACTTTCCTGAGAATTCAGATAATTTTTTATCCTTCAGAAGATATGCTTTTATCTTCAAAAGAAACTTAAGCCTTTAAAACAAATAAATGCCTAAGTAATTTACCTTGGAAGAAATTTCTGAAATATCTTCCGAAGCTTAAAAACCTTTTAGGCACTTATATGTTTTCAAGGACAACTTTCTTCCGAAGCAAATTAACTCTCGGAAGCTTTGTTCTTTTGAACAAAACTTTCAAGTCTTGATCTTCTTCTAAATCTAAAATTCTCAAAATTCTTAGGAAATTATTCCGAAGTCATTTTGGCTTCGGAAGCTTTTTCATTAATACTTCCGAAAATAAATTTACCTTCGGAAGCTTTTTGATTTCCAAGAAAACTACTTTTTGAGAAAAAGCAAGCTACTTTTTCAGAGGTGGGACCAACATACGGATTTCAAAGTTTATCCTCTTTCATTGACTTTGTCTTAAATCCTTTTCACATATAAACCCGACGGTTTCCCCCTCTTTCTATCATCTTTATCTTTTCTCCAAATATAAACCCCAAATTTCTCTCTGAAATTGCTTTCGTTCTTCTTTCTTCATCCTTAAGCTTTCGCACAAATGGCCAACCTTAACCGTAGAAATGACCCTGATTTCTCCATGTAGTTACACAGGAAACACAACCAAGTTGCTCTGTTACACTATAAGAAAGATCCATATTTCTCTGTGGTTTGCTATTTCTTAGCTCTATCCAACTACTTCACCTCCCTTACTATTGATCCTACTCTCCATGAGGATCATCTGCTTGAATTTTGGAAGACCTGCCAAGTGGTCGTTATGGATGGGGAGAATGCACTTTCTACCATAGTGCAGGGGAGAACAATCTTTGACACTCCGGCCATCATCAACACTCATCTACAGTTGAATGATGAAGAAGGTGAGGTGTTCTTCCCCAAAGAAGCTGTTAACCACTCCTTTGCATAGATAGGCTAACAGGGAGACTTTTATGTAAAGACCTTCAGGAAAGGGAAGGTCTTATCCAAATAAAAATTCCTGCTCCATGTGGTTATCCACAGCTTGTCAAACAAGCATGGTGGATGGCACCAGATTCCTAAAGATATCTCCTTCATTGTCCATAGGATGGTTCAGGGAGTCAAGTTCAGGTACTCTCATTTTGGCTTCGGAAGCTTTTTTATTAATACTTCCGAAAATAAATTTACCTTCGGAAGCTTTTTGATTTCCAAGAAAACTACTTTTTGAGAAAAAAGCAAGCTACTTTTTCAGAGGTGGGACCGACATACGGATTTCAAAGTTTATCCTCTTTCATTGACTTTGTCTTAAATCCTTTTCACATATAAACCCAACGGTTTCCCCCTCTTTCTATCATCTTTATCTTTTCTCCAAATATAAACCCCAAATTTCTCTCTGAAATTGCTTTTGTTCTTCTTTCTTCATCCTTAAGCTTTCGCACAAATGGCCAACCTTAACCCTAGAAATGACCCTGATTTCTCCATGTAGTTACACAAGAAACACAACCAAGTTGCTCTGTTACACTATAAGAAAGATCCATATTTCTCTGTGGTTTGCTATTTCTTAGCTCTATCCAACTACTTTACCTCCCTTACTATTGATCCTACTCTCCATGAGGATCATCTGCTTGAATTTTGGAAGACGTGCCAAGTGGTCGTTATGGATGGGGAGAAGGCACTGTCTACCATAGTGCAGGGGAGAACAATCTTTGTCACTCCGGCCATCATCAACACTCATCTACAGTTGAATGAGGAAGAAGGTGAGGTGTTCTTCCCCAAAGAAGCTGTTAACCACTCCTTTGCGCAGATAGGCTAACAGGGAGGCTTCTGTGTAAAGACCTTCAGGAAATGGAAGGTTTTATCCAAATAAAATTTCCTGCTCCATGTGGTTATCCACAGCTTGTCAAACAAGCATGGTGGATGGCACCAGATTCCTAAAGATATCTCCTTCATTGTCCATAGGATGGTTCAGGGAGTCAAGTTCAGGTACTCTCATTTTTTTATACAAATTTGCTTGCAAATTTGGACTCCTTAGAATACTACATGTTCCTAGATATGTTCAATACATTCTTAATTGTGAACTAGACTCATAGTTAAGAGAAACAGGTAATATTCTTAAACTAGGACAGATGAAGCCCGACATCTTTAAAATCTTGAGAAAGCCCACTGTTGGCTTCTCTAAGGTAGAAACAACCCTTGTCCCAAAAATGTTAGAGCTCATTGTTGAAGGTGACAACCTAGCAGCACCAACTAGTGTTGAACCCACACGTTCTACATCCCAACCATCTTAACAGCCACAAATCACCCTTACCTACCAAAGAAAATACAAACAAACCCCTACTAGGCTATTAAGTTTGTGCAGGTCCCCATATACTCACCCACACATAAAGAAGTGGACACAAGAGCTCCCACTTATCCTGAGGAGCAAACCAGTCCCATTGCTTTAAGAATCAATGTTGAGTTTCCTCATGCTCAGCTTGATGAGCTCACAAGCCCAAATGCCTTAAGCCTTCACTCTGAGTCCTAACACTCAAGTGATCAACCTTCAGGGGACATTTACCATCCCTAGCCTTTGGACGTAAACCAACCCATTCCTAACCTTGACTTTTATACTGATGAAGACTTAGGTTTCAGGGAGTACCATTACTCTTTTTTCTTCCCCACTTCTTAAAAAGAGATGAGTGCTCCTGGGTCTCCTCTGTCCAGCCCACATCAGTCACCCATTATTAAGGTGGATAATCCAATATTTGTTCAGGATATCCATATGGAAGAGACTCTCACTTTTGCAAGTGATTACATCATTCAGACCTCAACCATGGCAACTCATCCTATTGACACCTCAACTGAAACTGTCAGTGAGTAGAAGAACTCCAGTAGCCAAAAACCTAAAGCTGGTGATGAGAGAGAGGACATTGGTCCAATCATCTCATCCCCCAATGATTCTTCTGATGAAGATGATAGGAATTTGAGACTAAAGGTGCCAAAAATGTCACAAACATGCACCTATTTAGTCTCCAAGGTCAGTCATCTTGAAACTTAAGTGACTACCTTGCAAAACAAGGTCAATGATCAGCAACTTGACATTTCTTATATCAGGGAACAACTAGTTGGGAGACATTTAAGAGGAGCTTAACCAGGAACACAAGAACCTATGACTGTCATTGATCTAACTCTTAGCTCACCTATGCAAGAGGGTGATGCTACCAAAAGGGGGAGAAAGTCATTACATTCATAGAACCTGGGAGTTCTTCAGGGAGTATGGACAGTGAGGACTCACCATCCTCACTTGCAATTGTGCATACTCAACAACTTCCTCAAGTTCACATTGATATGGACTCCATAGACTCCTACATTCAGAGTCTGTTTGAGTAAGGAATACCAAGGGTAATGTCATCTTCACCAACTTCAAATCACATCATTGGGTGGAGGTATGACAACAACAGAAGAGCCCTCATCATTCTTAGAGTTCAAGGATAGGAAGAGGTCTTCAATTTTCAAACCTTAAATTTCTATGAAAGTCTGGATTTAGTCAACATGCCACTTGTCAGCCAAAGCTAATCAAGACAATTGTTAGAACCCTTAGAAGATTAACATTTAGTCTTTTATTGTCTATTTTATATTTTGTACTAGTATA
>BJCM01269816.1:0-10585 GCA_018326385.1 Flaveria bidentis
CTAGTAGAGGAACTTTCTCTCCTTAGCTTCCTTTTCCTCTCTCTCTCTCTCCTTAATCTCCTCAGAAGTCAATTTTCTTTTCCCTTTGTCACTTACAGACCTTTGTGACTCAGGGTGGAGAGAGCTTTGGCCTTCATTGCTTTGTGTAGCTTCCAAGCTCTGGCCAGAGAGAGGTTGAGATGCACCTTCACCAGCAGGTGTCTCATCAATGGAATGAATCTCTGTAGCAGTTGATGGTGAGACAGGGCTCTCAGGTTCTACCATTGGGCCTTCACTCAAGGTTTCCCCTATGAAGCTAATCTTAGGGCCTGCCTCAATATCTAGTTAACCAATGATATTGCCTGATTGCCTTAGTCTCCTTCTGAAGCTGAACTCTGTAGTGATTCTGTCTTGAATTCTTTGAGCCAGCTTGTTAGCTTGTCTAGACTGGCTTTGGTTGACAAGTGGCATGCTGACAAGGTCAAGACTTTCATAGAAGTTCAAGGTCTGAAAATTGAAAACTTTTTGTTGCCCTTGAACTCTTTGAAGAATAAGGGCTCTTCTGTTTGCATCATACATCCACACTATGATGTGATCGAAAGATCCTTGAGGTGGAGATGATACTACCCTTGGTATACCTTCCTCAAAAAGACTCTAAATGTAGGGTCTATTGAGTCCACATCAATGTGAACTTGAGGAAGTTGTTGAGTATGGACAATTACAAGTGAGGGTGGTGAGTCCTTAATATCCATGCTCTGTGAAGAACTCCTAGCTTCTGTGTCTATGGTGAATTTCTCCCCCTTTTTGGTAGCATCACCCACTTGCATAGGTGAGTTAGAGGTTAGGTCAACCACATTCACAGGTTCTTGTGTTCCTGGTTGAGCTCTTCTTAAAGGTCTCCCAACTATTTTTTTCTTAAGATAAGATATCTCAAGTTGCTGATCATTGACCCTGTTTTAGAAGGTAGTCACCTGAGATTCAAGATGACTAACCTTGGAGACTAGATAAGTGCATCTTTATGACAATTTTTGCATCTTTATCCTCAGATTCCCCTCCTCTTCATCAGAAGAATCATTGGAGGATGAGAGAATTGGACCAAGGTCTTCTCTCTCACCACCAGCATGGTGTTCTTGGTTGCTGGATTTCCTCTACTCAGTGACAACTTTAGTTGAAGTGTCAATGGGCTGAGTTGCCATGATTGAGGTCTAAATGATGTAATCACTTTTTGAAGTGAGAGCCTCTTCCATATGGGTATCCTGAACAGGTTCAGAAGTATCCACCTCAATGATGGGTGACTGATGTGGGCTAGACATAGGTGACTCAGGAGCACTCATCTCTCTTTGAGAAGAGGAATAGAAGAGAGATTTAGGGTACTCATTGAAACCTAAGTCTTCATCAATATAGAAGTCAAGGTTAGGAATGGGTTGGTTTAAGTCTAAAGGCTGAGGATGGTAGTTGTCCCTTGAAGGTTGTTCACTTAAGTGTTGAGACTTAGAGTGAAGGCTTAAGGCATTTGAACTTGTGAGCTTATCAGACTGAGCATGAGGAACCTCAATACTGATATTTGAAATAGTGGGAGTGGTTTGCTCCTTAGGAGAAGTGGGAGCTCCAGGATCCACTTCCTCCAGTATGGGTAAGTATATGGGGGCCTGCACATACTCAATAGTTTGAGCAGGGGTTTGTTTGAGTTTTATTTTATAGGTGAGGGTTATTTGTGGTTGTGTTGGTGGTTGAGATGTAGAATGTGTGGGTTCAACACTAGCTTGTGTTGCTAGGTTGTCATATTGAGCAATGAGCTCTAACATTTTTGGGACAATGGCTGTTTCTACCCCTGAGAAGCCAACAATTGGCTTTCTAAAAAATTTAAAGATATCAGGCTTCATCTGTCCCAATTTAAGAATGTTACCTGTTTCCCTTAACTGTGAGCCCAGTTCACAGTTAAGAATGTATTGAACATATCTAGGAAACATGTAATATTCTAAGGAGTCTAAGTTACCAAGCAGATTTGTATAAACAAATTAAGAGTACTTGAACTTGACTCCCTGAACCATCCCATGCACTATGAAGGAGAGATCTTCAGTAATCTGGTCCCAACCCCCATGCTTGTTAGATAAGTTGTGGATAACCACATGTAGTAAGTACTTCCACTGGGATGAGACCTTCCCTTTCCTGAAAGTCTTTATAGAAAAATCTCCCTCATAGCTCATCTGCTAAAAGGAATGATTAACAACTTCTTTTGGGAAGAACACCTCACATTCTTCATCAATCAGCTGAAGATGATTGTGGATGATGGCCGGAGTGATAAAGATTGTCCTCCCTTGCACTGTGGCAGACAATGCCTTCTCCCCATCCATAACAACCTCTTGGCAGGTCTTCCAAAATTCAAGCAAATGATCCTCATACAGAGTAGGATCAATGGTAAGGGAGGTGAAGTAGTTTGATAGAGCCAAGAATTGGAAAACCTCTGAAAAGTGTGGATCTTTCTCAGAGTTTAACAGAGCAACCTGATTGTGTTGCCTGTGTAACTGCATGGAGAAATCTGGGTCATTTCTTCTGTTAAGGTTTGCCATTTTGAGAAAGCTTAAAAGTGAAGGAAGGATGAACGAAGGCGGTTTTAGAGAGAATTTTGGGAATTTAGGTTTGGAGGAAAGATGAAGATGATAGAAAGAGGGGGTATCGTTGGGTTTATATGTGAAAAGGATTTATGACAAAGTTAGTGAAAGAGGATAAACTTTGAAATCTGGATGTCGGTCCCATCTTTGAAAAAGTAGTTTGCTTTTTGCTCAAAAAGTAGTTTTCTTGGAAGTCAAAAAGCTTCTGAAGGTAAATTTTCTTCGAAAGTTTTAATGAAAAAGCTTCCGAAGCCAAAATGACTTCGGAAGAATTTCCTAAGAGTTTTGAAAAAAATTCTTTGGAAGAAAATTAAGACTTGGATGTTTTGTTCAACAGAACAAAGCTTTCGAGAGTTAATTTGCTTTGGAAGGAAATTATCCTTGAAAACATATAAGTGCCTAAGAGAGATTTTAGGTTTCGGAAGATATTTCAGAATTTTCTTCCGAAGGAAAATTACTTAGGCAGTTATTTGTTTTGAAGGCATAAGTTTCTTCTGAAGATAAAAACATATCTTCCGAAGGATCAAGATTTTTCAAAATTCTAAGCACAATCTTCAAAAAGTTTTTATCCACAGAAAACAGAGCTTATGAAGGTGATAAACTAGACAACTTAGGACACACCGATTTAAGAAATAATATGAATTAGTTTTAAGAAAAAGCTACTGAAAGTTAATCATCTCAATAGTTGATATAAGATACTTAAATCTCTGTTCATCAAAGGCTTTTGTAAACAGATCGGCATATTGTTCATTTGTGTTAACTTTAACTAGTTTAATTAATCCCTTTTCAAAGTTATCTCTAATTAAATGATGTCTGATATTGATGTGTTTTGTCCTTGAGTGTTGCATAGGATTCTCTATGATAGAGATAGCACTATTGTTGTCTATGTAAATGGGAGTCTCCTTGAAATTTAATCCAAAATCAAGCATTTTATTCTGAATCCAAAGCACTTGAGCATAGCAGCTTGCAGCAGCAATGTATTCAACTTCAGCAGTTGATGCAGAGTCACAGGATTGTTTCTTGCATTGCCATGAAACAACCCTTCCACCAAGAAATTGACATCTCCTAGATATAGACTTTGCAGTCATATTGCATCCCCCAGATATAGACATTAAAGTCAGAATTCTTGGGATACCAAAGACCAAGTGAGGCACCTTTGAGGTATCTTAGAATTCTCTTGATAGTGATAAGCTGAGACATCATGGGGTTGGCTTGATATCTTGCACAAATACATGTGGCAAATATGATATCAGGTCTGGTAGCTATAAGATACATAAGAGACCCAATCATAGCCCTGTAAAGGTGTTCATCCACACATTCCCCCTCAAGATCAGGCCTAAGGGAGTAGTTTCTTGCTATGGGTGTCTTAGCAATCTTACAATCAGTCATGTTGAATCTTTTGAGTATGTCTTGAACATACTTTAACTGACTTATGAAGATTCCATTTTCAACTTGCTTCCCTTGAATTCCCAGAAAGAAATTGAGTTTCCCCAAGGCACTCATTTCAAATCTATCTTTTATCAGCTTCTCTAAGTCTTTACAGAGCCTTGGATTAGTTGAACCAAATATGATGTCATCTACATACACTTGTACTAGCATTAGGTTATTTCCCTATCCTTTGATGAAAAGATTTCCATCTATAGTACCTCTTCGTATCCATGCTTGTAGAGATACTGAGATAAAGTCTCATACCACTTCCTTGGTGCTTGGTGCAGTCCATAAAGAGCATTATCAAGCTTGCAGACATAATCAAGATAATCAGGATCTGCAAAACCAGTTGGTTATTTGACATACAACTCTTCATCAATCACCCCATACAGAAAAGAACACTTGACATCAAGTTGATAGACCTTGAAGTTCTTGGATGCAGCAAATGCCAAGAATATTCAAACAACTTCTAGTCTTGCTATAGGAGCAAAGACATTAGTTTAGTCAATTCATTCTTCTTGTGTGTATCCTTGAACAACTAGTCTAGCTTTGTTTTTTATGACAATGCCTCTATCATCTTTCTTATTCCTAAACACCCATTTGGTTCCAATAGTAGTCTTCCCATGAGGAAGAGGACATAGGTTCCAAACCTTCTGCCTTTTGAATTGAAGCAGCTCCTCTTGCATAGCTTCAACCTAACTTCCATCCTTTAAAGCCTCATCAATTTTCTCTGGCTCTATCTGGGACAAGAAACAAGAGTGAAGACAAACATTTTCTTCATGGGTTTGTCCTCTTGTTCTTACCCCAGTGTCAACATCTCCAATGATGTTTGTGGTGGGATGAGATTTGTAGATCCTTAGCTGAGGGATTACAACAAGTTGCTGAGAGAGATCTAAATTAGAGAAATTTAGATCTGGCATAGATGTTTCTCCCACCACATCAACACACTTATAAAGAGAGACTTGATCCAATGAGTGTGTGACATCATTGATGTTGTCATTAATGGAGTGCTTATCAACATCAAGAAATTCTTGATCACTGTCACGACCATCATGTTCTTCAACATTTGAAGTTTCTTCTTCTGAGTTGTGTATCTCTAAGCTAGAATTTGAATGTACTTTAGAGGCATCATCAGAATTTGTCATTAATGTGCTAGTAGAGGGTTTATTTGCAGGATTAGTTACCACAGGAGCTGAAGATTTTTAGTTTGAAGATCTTCTTAGCTCAAATCTTAGATCAGGATCACCTAGAGGTAAGATATCTGAAGGTCCTGAAACATTCTCACAAGATTTGTTAAAACAATTGGTAACTAAATCAAGGTCAAATAACCAATCAAGACCAGAACCAACTACATTGGGTGTGTGTTCATTGAAAGTCACATTGGCTGACTCCTCAATAATTCTAGTTCTAAGATTGTATACTCTATAAGCCTTAGCTTGAGAATTGTATCCAATGAATTGTCAATCATCTAATTTCTTAGAAAATTTGGCAATTTGATCTTTGGTATTCAAGATGGTGTAAGGACATCCAAATGTCTTGAGAAACCCAATGAAAGGTTTCCTCTTGTGCCAAAGTTCATATGGAGTCTTGCCATGAGTCTTAACCACTAAAACTTTGTTTTATACATTGCAGGCAGTGTTGACTGCCTCTGCCCAGAAGGTGATGGGCAGCTTAGAATCAGACAACATGGTTCTTGTAGCTTCAATCAGTATCCTGTTTCTCCTCTCAACAACACCATTTTGCTGAGGAGTCCTGGTAGCACTATATTGTCTTGTAATACCCTTTTCATTACAAAATGTATGAAGAATTTGGTTCTTAAATTCAGTTCCTTGATCACATCTTGTGGTTTTGACCTTGTGATCACATTGATTCTCAATCTTTAAAATGATTTTTTTTAGAATCTCAGGAGTCTCATCCTTAGTTTTAAGGAAAAAGACCCAAGTGAATCTTGTGAAGTCATCTGTGATCACCAAACAATAAGAGGTCCTTCCTAGACTCATTACACTGGTAGGGCCAAAGAGATCCATATGTAACAAGTGTAGGGGTGTAGTGATGGAGTTTTGTTGGATCAAGAAGAAGGCTAATGCAACCAAAACTATATCACTTAAGTTATTTTGGTGCTGCATGCAAAGGCTTCCAAAGCTTATCATGGAACTTCCGAAGGTTGCATAGTTCTTCCGAAGACAAAGGGAAAGACCAACTTCCGAGGACAGAACTCTACTTCCGAAGACAAATGCATACTTCCGAAGTTCAAGACTTAGAAGAATAAAGTAAAGATCACTTCTGAAGTATGATGAAAAGAAGAAGTCTCCAAGCCTTGGAAGAAGCAGCCTCTTCCAAAGTATAAATAGCTTCGGAAGTACTTACTCTTCCGAAGCCATTTAACCCTCGGAAGACACTGCTATATCCAGTGGACACAAGTATGGTCTCTGACACTCTGTTGCAGACTTCTGATACAGTATGGCTTCTTCCCAAAGAGCCATGATGTTGATCATACTTTATTTCACTGTTTACCTTTTTATGATAGTACATGTTAGCAACTTTAGTTGGTGACAAAAGGTAACTCAGGGATATGTCCTGACTACCTTATCTCAGATAATACCTTATCTGAGATACCTTAAACTATAGTCTTGTAGTATAGGCTTTAGCTAAGGAATCCCAGCTGGTATCAAAGTATATCCGGCTGTAGGTAGTATTATATATAGGTTCTCTTTGTAACTCATTGTAACCAAGTGGGACACACATCTTCTGCTTGTAAGAGTCTTGTATTTTGAGTTGAGAATCAATATATAAAAGTATCTTGAAAATTATCTTTCTGTGTTCTTAGTTACTTTCTATATTGTGATCAACTCTTATTGATTCTTATCATACCCGAGTGTGATTCTAGGTTAGTTTGAGAGAAAACATTGTGTTTAAGTGACAAACACCAATCCTGCAGTTGGTATCAGAGCTCCTCAGGCTCTTGATTGCGTGATCTAACCATCCAAATCAACCTGTTTTTTACTCCTCCCTACCACCCACTCACTCAAATGGCCCTTAACAAATCCAAGGTAGAGATGGGAACAATGACAAAAGCTCCCATCATTACCCCTGAAAACTTTAGGTCTTGGAGTAGAAGAATGGAAGGCTTCATTAGATACCAAGACAGCAAAATGTGGAACTCTATAGTCAATGGACCGTACAAGCCAAAGGTGGCATCACCTGGTGGAAACGGTGTTATGATAGAGAAAGCTGTCGAGGACTATTTTGATAAAGACAGGAAGAAGATGGACATCGGCAGCAATGCGATGACGATTCTCATAACTGCAATACCGAACTATATCATGGTGGGGTTCGAGCATTGCAAGACTGCCAAAGAATTGTTTGATGCACTTGCCAGATGTACTCCAACTCCAACGACTCAAAGAAGGACTCACTGAAGTAGCAGTTCGAGAACTTCATTCATATTGCTGGAGAGACCCTAAGCCAGCAATACTTCAGGTACATGGATCTTATCTCTTCCCTTCAGTCTGTAAAGATCACTCCTGAACTTAGAGATCTCACCAGAAAGTTCATGAGTGCTCTTTCAAATGAGTGGACATTCTACTGTGTCTCAATCAAGAGAACAAAAAACTTGAACACTCTTTCCATGACTGAACTCTACGGTATCCTTGATGGATATCGTTTAGATATAGAGAGTAAGAAGGGCCACCAAACAAGCAGACCCATGAGTCTTCCTGCTAGCAATGCTTTAATGGTTGCTGAAGGATCATTAACCCCACAACCTCAGCACTACCTGACATATCAGCAGCCATCCTGCTCTTCTGGACCTTACATCACTTATCTTGAGACTCCAAGGTCTCAACAGGCTCAACACAATTCCTTCCAGGAAAGTTGTGCCTTTGTTTCAAGAGGTGGACACTAAGGAGATTTTCAATACTGGTTTAATGATCTTGAGTGTTTTAGCCCAGATGATGTAGAGTACGTGGACATTGTCCAGCAGATGGCAGTCTTAACTTACAAAGCAAAGAAGTTCTTTAAGAGAATTGGAAGGCATTTCCCTCAAAACCCAACTACTAGCAAGTTCGGGTTTGACAAGACCAAGGCAAAGTGTTACAACTGTAACCAACTGGGTCACTTTGCAAGGGAATACAAGGCTCCCAAGACCAATCCGGGAACCCCACAAGCCTCCACACATTCCTCAATCTCAAAGGCCACTGAGAGGTCAACTGAGACAGTTGCAATGGCTCAAGAAGTTGACTAGAGCTTCATGGTACAGGATGTGACTCCTGCTCAAGCTCTCATGGACTAAAGTTAGAGAAAATTGTATCTCTTTTAAAACATGAACACACCAACTACAAGACTCAAATAAAAGATCTGATATCCAAATTGTCTGAGGCTCAAGCCCAGCTTGTCACTGTTGAGGCTTAGGCCAGGAAGCATGCTATCTCTGAGTAGAACTTCCAAGCTATTCTTGCATCATCCTCCCATTCCAAACTCTGTTATCAGAATAAAGGAGGGTTAGGAACTAATTAAATTGCTCCACCACACTAACAATGAGTCAGCCTAGATGTGGTACTGAGGAGCAAGAGGTTCCAATTGCTGACCCTTCCTTTCCAGAGTTGAAGGATGAGGCATCAATAGTGGCCACCATAGGGAAGGAACAGGTAGAT
This sequence comes from Flaveria bidentis, assembly GCA_018326385.1. Taxonomy (NCBI): domain Eukaryota; kingdom Viridiplantae; phylum Streptophyta; class Magnoliopsida; order Asterales; family Asteraceae; genus Flaveria; species Flaveria bidentis. The sequence continues at coordinate 8,672 of BJCM01269816.1, forward strand.
ATACCCATCTCCTCCTGTGAAGATCAAATCCTAACTACTAAAGCCAGAAAAAGCAGAGCTAAAGCTGCTAGGAGAACTGCTAAGAAGGAGGCCGAATCCAAACTGAAAATTGACCCCAAGCAGAAGGGTGTCTTTATCTCAGCTGGATTCCAAGTGTAAGGTACTTCTGATTCAGGAAAGGAATGTAATACCAACATTTTTGTCCTACCAAAGGATTAGAAGTTAAAGGGAAAAGTTGTTGATGAAGAAAGGAAAATCAAAAAACAACAACCCTCAGTTTCCCAAAAGACTAACATATCATGCATCATGTGTGGCCTGCAAAATCACATGGGAAAGTTTGTTACTACAATCCTGCAAGCACACATTATGCAAATAATATTAGAAAAGAAGGAGTCAGGGAAGGTTTCACATTTGGACCCTTCCATACGATTCAAGTGTTGAAAAAGGGAAAGCTAGTTACCAAAGCCAAGTTGCTTTCGGAAGAAATTCCTTCTTCTGAAGGGAAAATAGCTTCGGAAGCAAAAGCTACTGAGGTTCGGAAGAACAAGAAAGCTCCCTCGAAACCATCCCAGAAGAAGACTGCTTCGGAAGAAAAGGTGGTGAGGACTTCTTCCAAAAAGAAAGAAGCTTTGTAAGAAGACCATGCTACACAAGCTTCAACAAGCTCATCATCCAAGATCAGCCAAAGGGTGAACTGGAATATCAAGGAAGATGCTACAGTCTAAAACTTCTTCAAAGACCTCTATTGAACCCCCATGCATATCATTTGGTTCAATCATGTCATTATCCTTAGAAGAACCCAAGACCAGCAATGATTGCATTTTCAAACAAAACTAACATCTCATCTTTATGTGCAAGAACATCCATTTGACAAGAACAACAATGTATGGATTGTGGATAGTGGATGCTCCAGGCACATGACAGGGAACAAATCTCTACTTCAACAGTTTCGAAACTATGATGGAGGTCCTGTCCAATTTGGAGGTGAGGCCGGAGGATATATTTCTGGCAGATGGAGTATATCCAATGGTAAGTTAAAAGTTGACAAAGTCCATTTTGTCAAACAGCTTGAACACAATCCGTTAAGTGTTTCTCAATTCTATGATCAAAAGCACCAAATGCTATTCACAGAACATGAGTGCATTATCCTCAAAGCAGGGATGACAATTTCTTCGGAATTGGTGCTTCTTAGATCTCCCAGGAAAGGAGATATGTACAAGCTTGATATGAACAATGCTTCCCAAATGGGTGAGGTATCATGCTTTCTTTCCAAAGCTGATAGTGATGAGTCAACACTATGGCATAAACGTATGTGTCATGTAAATTTTAAGACAATGGATAAACTGGCTAAAAATAACTTGGTACATGGTTTGCCTAAAAAAGAGTTTTTCTGCAAAGATAACTGTGTTGCATGCCTAAAAGGGAAGCAACACAGGACATCTCATAAATCCAAAGGTGTTAACTCTATCACTACTCCATTACACTTACTGCACATGGATCTTTTCGGTTGATGATTTTACAAGATTCACATGGGTATTCTTTTTAAGAACTAAAGATGAAGCTGCTGAAACATTAAAATCTTTTATTCTTAAAATAGAAAATCAAATTGATCACAAGGTTAAAATAATTAGAATTGATCAAGGGACTGAGTTTAAGAACTTCGTTCTTGACTCATTCTGTAACTCAAAAGGGATTGCCAGACAATATAGTGCTCCTACAACTCCTCAACAAAATGGTGTTGCTGAGAGGAGGAATAGGACACTTATTGAGGCTGCTCGAACTATGTTAGCTGATTCAAAGCTACCTTTAACATTCTGGGTAGAGGCAGTCAGCACTGCATGCTATGTGCAGAACAGAGTTCTTGTAGTTAAGCCACATGGAAAAACCCCTTATGAGCTATGGAATAAGAGGCCA
>BJCM01269847.1:0-14546 GCA_018326385.1 Flaveria bidentis
CCATGAACCTCAGGGTTCTCATGGGTCGTCTCAGGAGCCTTAGCACTACTCCTAGTCACACGTGGACGGTCTCTGCCTCTAGGAGTCTTGGAAGATTTCTGTCCAGCCATCCTCTAACACACTATAAGATTCAAACACCAACACGATCATTCAAGGTAATAACTCAGTTTATGTCAAGTATAGTAAGTCCCTAATTACAGTGGCCAGTTGTGATTAGCCACTTACTTTACTCTTCATACCCCAAGCATTTCCTATCCTGACTACATCAGTATCTAAATCTACACAAAAGCACACTAGCCACATAACATGCGCACATAATACTGGTTAACCGTTAGCTTACATAAATTTTTTACATAAAACCTTTACCTGTAGGCACGTAGCTACTAGGACTGGCATCCTTTTCCTTTTAGTCCCATTCTCAGTTTAAGATTAGGTTTCTTTTGAAAATATTTACCCAGTTCACTTAAACTTTGGCTCTGATACCAACTTGTAAGGCCCCGTTCCCGGGCACCTCACAGTTGGTCATTCATCACACATAAAACATTTTAAAACGTACATTTATTTTGCAATGGAATTTTAAACTTTCATTAATAACTAAAAACATGGCTTTCATTCATATACAACATTCGTTTTCATCTCAAAATACAATGACATGTCAAAATATGGATGCCAGCCTCAACACGCTCCCAGTAGCTTATGCATCCATGCCTGCAACTCCCCAGTATCAACAAAATACCTGCCAACTATCATGCATACAAAAGTCTGTGACGCCGAGTGAGTTCTAGTTTTTATAATAAAATACTTTGTTTCCTTTAAAAGATATCTTTACATTCATTCGTTGTCATACAACATACGTACATACTTATAATAATAATTATTATTATATTCATCATTATTCGTTCATTCATTCATTTCTTCGCTTATTACTCTTCATTACTCGAATCTTGTCTCATGCAATACTCCCGACTCATGTCCGAAGACTGATACTGTGCTGGGGCCTGATAAACAAACCCCCGACTCATGTCCGAAGACTGACACAGTACCGGAGTATGGGACACGGATCTCATAATCCATTTTGTCTCATGCAATACCCCCGACTCATGTCCGAAGACAGATACTGTGCTGGGGCCTGATAAACAAACCCCCGACTCATGTCCGAAGACTGACACATTACCAGAGTATGCGACACGGATCTCATCATCCGTTTTGTCTCATGCAATACCCCCGACTCATGTCCGAAGACTGACTGTGCCGGGGCCTGATAAACAAACCCCCGACTCATGTCCGAAGACTGACACAGTACCGGAGTACGCGACACGGATTTCATCATCCGTTTTGTCTCATGCAATACCCCCGACTCATGTTCGAAGATTGATACTGTGCTGGGGCCTGATAAACAAACCCCCGACTCATGTCTGAAGACTGACACAATACCGGGGTACGCGATACGGATCTCATCATCCGTCACTTTCATGTTCACCATTTGTTATCTCATGTGTTCATTTCGTACTTTATCGTTATCTTTCACTTCGTTACATAATACTTTACTTTCGTTAATTTATTCGTTCATACATCACACCACGTAAAGTCATACATAATGTATTATAAAACATAATACGTACGTTTTGAAAATTCTTTGACGAAGAAAATAACACATCACTCACACATATACACATCATAATTCCATCACATCACCATGCACACATCAAGCATAAGCCATCACATCATAACAAGGCCTATCTCCCTATTTTACCCCTTAAAACCACTTAGAAAATCCTAAGTCCAAAATGGGTGCATGGGACCTTTTAGGCGCATGAGCATAAAAATTCTAAGTATAAAACAGTCTGGGCGCATGGGCACTGTTTGGGGGTTCTGCCCTGTTCAGGCACTTTGCCACTATGTAGGCGCATGGCACCTGTTCAGGCGCATCAACACTTAGCCGTTTTAACACTTGGGCGCATGGGCACTATTTAGGCGAATGGCCCACTCTTGGGCACATGGCCAACACTTAGGCGTCTGGACAACATGTTGGGCGCATGGGCCACTGTTTAGGCACATCAGAACATTCTGAAATGTTTTCTATGCTACTAACATCACCCGATTATCATTCTAACACTACCCAAGCATAGATCTAACATACCGGGGGCACCTAAACATGCTAATCATCTACACTAGCCAATAATCATACTCTAAACATGCATACATACATCATTTTGGAACATAAGGCTGTAGACTCACGGTTACTTTCAAAATGTTTACTTAGTATACATAATAGCCCCAAAAATGTTGAAAATTAGTAAAGAGGGGTTCTAGAAACTCACCTTGAGTAGCCTTTGAGCAACACACTTCAAGTTCGAGACCCACCTTCAATTCAGCTTTAAAATCCCGAAAACAAACATTAAACACCAATAACTTTGGTCAAGAACTCGAAACCCAGCTGAAACTGAGCTCATATAAGAGAAAACTCACCTTTGCAGCTGCTTCTTCCTCTTTCTCTCTCTAGAACCGAGGGCTTTCTCTCTCTTGTTTCTTCCTTTCAGCCAAATGGAGATGGTGAAGAAGGGATGGGCGGCCATGCCCCTTTAAACCTTAAAATAATAAGGTTTTGTACTTTGTACACTTTATCCCCCTCCACTTGTGCTCATTATCTATTTTTTCTATTTACTTTTCTTTTTCTTTTCTTAAAATAAAAATTCAGGGTGTTACAGATTGAGTCTATCTCATGTCTCATTCTTACGACTGATCCAGTCATCTAGCTCAATCGTGCGACTGGTTCATTAGAATGATGTGTTCATGCTCATGGTCCATAAGTATGATCCATTAGCATGAATCATCATATAACAACTTCAAACCTATATAACAAGGTTATATATATGAATCAGATATAAGTAAACATCAAAACACAAATCATATATTACTATAATGTTTCATTACACATATGTAATCCATGACAGACTTTTACATTAAGTACATAATCTAGGGTCATATGTATCAACAGTGACATTTGTGAAGGTTCAAGTTATAATTGAAAATGTGTCACCAGAATATGAGGTATGCCAACTTTGTATTGACAATGCTGATACTTCACTAACATTTCAAGCACACCTTCATACAAATGAATAAGTTAACCAACTCCATGGAGTCTAAGAAACCATATGAGATGAACTCAAACACATATTACCCAAGCCTTCATAATCATCCAAAACTTCAAGTATGGTAACCCAAACACTCAATTGAACCATAACTTTTAGTGAAGCAGTCAATATAAGGGTTGGAAGCAATATAAAAAACAAGGAAACTATCAAAATAGGTACAAGCTAGGCGGGTATCCATAAATGGGTCAATACAATTAAGTTGTATAGCAACAGAAGAATTACCAGCAACAAGGTCAAAATCTACATAACAAGTGACATTTCCATGAACTTGGAATATAACATAATTTTGGAAGTTCTTAAAGAGATAAAGAAGGATAACGAGATAAGAGACAAATCAATAGCAGTATTGATGAAACAAGTGGGATAATTGTAGAAGAAGTATTCAAAAGATATTCGGGCAAGTTACCAAGTAATACTCAAGTCAAACCATAGCATCAAGCATCTGGGTCAAATAAAAATATGCACATAAACTTGGTTAGTTTCATTACTAACTATGAATGTATTAATGGTGATTTTTCCTTTGTTTCTCAAGTAGTTGTTGGCAATGATAAGGAAGGTGCTAAAGTAGAAGAAAGTGTCCAATCATTCCCATTTGAGTTGGAAAATTTTAAAATCAAATTGGCACTTTTAGATAATCTAGACGCAATGAGCATCCTTCTAAGGATTTTGTATGACCAATATGAATTTGGTCCACTACATAAAATTGACAGCATGGTGGTTCTTGTTGATTCGACATTGAAACACCCTCAGGGATGGTTAAGGATGTGATAATTAAGCTAAGAGATTTCTATTACGTGGTGGACTTTATATTGCTTGACTATATACCAATTAGGAAGAATGAGCAACCAAAGGTAAATTTGGGTCAACTGATCTGGTTGTTGAGACTCGATCAAAAACAAGTTATTATGAAAGTCTTAGCTACCTTTATTGTGTAATGGTAAGTAAGGTCGTCTCCTCAGGGAATATGTGGAAAGTGTTTAATTACGCGACTCGATTAACTCAATGACTCAAACTTTATAAGAAAATTGAAACTTGGAATGGCTTAATGAACATGCTTCATAAAGCAATGAACTTTTAAACTAAATTGTTTGAATATTTAGAAATAATCACTTCTGGGTTTCAAGTTCTATAAGTTCAATGGTTTGTTAAATATATTTTAGGTTTTCATAAAATGACTCAAGATAATGGCTTTAGATTGAAGTGATGACCCAGGAATAATCTTTTAAGACTCGTTCATTCACAAAGTCATCAATTCATCTATATCACGTTATCTACTTTTCTCAATGAGCTAACGATGCAAGTAAACAGAAAACCAATGATAAAGCAAATAACTTTCTTTATAAACAAATCATTTAACTCAATCAAAACCTCAAGTAAATTCAATCACAAAGTGTTTAACATCAAACCCTAAATATAACTAACCATCTCACTTGATAAGAACTTTCCATCGAAAGCACTCACACAAACTTAGCCACACATTGTCTTAATTTAATCTTCGATCTTTACTTGATGATGATCAATAATGATTTTTATGATGTATTGGGAAGCTTGGAACACTAAAACGATACCTTCAAAACACTTGAATTCGTTTGGAAACTGGAGTTGGTGATCTTTAATATCTTGAAATTCCACAAAAATAGGAGTTTGTTAGGGAACCGACATATTATACACCCATATGGGCGCATCATACGCCCACCCCTAGTCTTAGACACCAAACTTGATTTTTTTGTCAAATGCATTCACAAGCACGCCAACCATATGCTGACCGGGGTATGATACGCTCATACTCGGCGTATCATACGCCCAATTAGGGTTTCTAGGCCATTTTTTGTAACTTATTTTATTTGCAACTTCACCCCCCGTACTTCCTTCAATTTCTTCTTTTCATCCGGAATATGCATCCTTTAGCTCCAATTTCCTATAAACCAAAACACACACAACTTAACCTATTTCATGATAATCAAAATATAATTTCACGTAATTAGGCTAATTAAACATTGGATTATAATCATATACCATTTTTGGCAATATCCATGACTCAAATCAACTACCTAGATGCAGTAATCAACATGACCTTCAAAAACCATAAGTTGGCCTTTAACATGTTATCAAAATTAATTACATACATTGTTAATGATTATTGTTATACAACATATACTACTAACTGGTGTGTTCCCCCTTACATTTCACATCTAAACGAGGACATCACCAATAAGATTGGTTTTGATATCTACAACATTGAGGTCAAGGATGTTGAAAAGGAGGATAATGTCAAGGTGGAACCAAGAAGGAAGGATAACCCAAGATGGAAGGTAAAGGTAAACCACCAGATCATGTGAACTCAAGGGTTAAAGGAGAGAAATTTGGTCGATGTTGGAGTGAACAAGAAGATCTATCAAATCATGAGAAGCAGTTATTTGAAGAGTGTAACGCCTCGAATAATGTCTAAGTGAGCCATATAATAATAATGGGCTTAGATGAGATCATTTAATGAAAATAACATGGACAAGGGTTATAGACCAAGTTAACTCTTCGGGATATGTGTTCGACAAGTTTAAGGTCTCGGGAATGCCAGGTATATATAAATGGATCAGCTCGAGCAGCTCTTATTTGCAACTCAACACTCTAGTTCTAGAAAGAGAGAGTAGAGAGAGAAAGTAGAGGAAAGCGAAGATTTAAGGCTCGGTTAATCTTGGGATCGAAGATCGGTGTTCGTGGGCATCCAAACAACAAGAAAAGACCAAGAATACAGGTAAGAAACATCATTTAATCATTCCTTTTGATGTAAACCCGGATTCTAGGGTTTGGGTTTTTAAAAGTGGCAAATATTCGCCCAGAACTCACGTTTTTTAGTAAGAAAACATGTAAGAAGCTTAGATAAAGCTTATTGGGTGATAAACCATGGTTTGGATGTAAAAGATTGAAGTTTTGGGTCAAAAATAGGTTGGCTCATATTTTTCAGCCCGTTCTGCTAAACTGGATGTTCATCTAGCGAAATTAGTTGTTAGTCCAGCGAAACTGCGGATCTTCCTGAGAAACTATAGTTTCGCAGGTAGTTTCGCAGACATGGTTTTCCAATGAAAGTTGGGCGAAACTGGATGCGAAAATGGCAACGAAGATGCCAGCAAAACTGCCAGCGAAACTAGCAGCAAAACTGTTGGTCTGGCAGCGAAAATAGCAGCGAAATTAGGCAGAAATTAACTCCCTTGAGTGTTAACTTATCTGCAGGTTGTGTAGTGCAATCCTTGCTTTGAAAGCTTGATTGAGAAGCAACTCACTGAGTCCAGGTGAGTTCTAGATCCCCTATCTTAAAGGGTTTGAACTAGTTTGGGGCTGGAAATGCATACAAAATATACGATTTAAATTACCGAGATATTAAGAGGTTTTAACAAGAAGATCGGTTCTAACGAGTAGATTGAGTAAAATGGCGGCCTCAGCCAGGGGCGTTGCCCCTTGGACCCCACTAGGGCCTGCTGCCCCTAGGATCCCACTGTCAGGGGCTGCCGCCCCAGAACTCCCGCTGCCCGCGGTGGGTCAGTTATGTTGTATGATGATTCATGCTTGATATGTTTATGTTTTTGTATGGGATTGTGCGATGCATGATGTTTAAGATGATGTATGATTGATGCTATGTATGATGATGCTGATGTATATTGATTATGTATGTTATGTATATTATGAAGGATATGTTTCATTATGTTCCTTATTACGTATGATGGCATGACTTTACGTGGTGTGGTATTGTTCATGAACGTAAAGTATTATCTTAACGAAGTGAAGGATTTAAGATAATAAAAGTGGAACATAATGAAGGAACGAATGAAAAGCCTTGCAAGCAAATAAAAGGAGGTTCACAACTCATTTTGAGTTGTTAGCTCAACTGTGTGTGTCTACAGCATGCGATTTTGGCTAACTCATAAGGGTTCATACACATAGTAAGAGTTCAGTCTGGGTGACTGCTCCAATACGTGTGATTTCCTAATTATTGTGTGTTATACAACGTGCGATCTTGGCTAACCCATAAGAGTTCACACACACAAAGGGAGCCCGTCCTAGTGACCACTCCAAACGTGCGATATGGGGTCCTTGTCGCTTAACCCCAGATGAATTGCTAGATGCTCTAGAGGGGGGTTAAGCACATGATAGGACCTAGATAGAAGTGAAATTAATAATGTACGAAAAGTGCGATAAGTACGAAATGTGCGAAATGTGCGAAATGTACGAAACGAACGATGATGAAAGTAATAATGATTACCTTGATGTATGTACGATGTGTGATCACGTGCGATAGTGATGAAAATGTTTTAACAATAGGAAGGTAATGCAATGTTTTTATAAAACTAGAACTCACTCAGCAATGCTGACTTTTTATGCATTTTCCAGTTGGCAGGTGAGCATTGCTAAGGATGGGGCGGGGCAGCTACTTGGCATTTTTGGATGGCATTCTTTTGTATAACGTTTTTTCATTGTAAAATGAACGAACTATATTTTGTAATGAACGAAGTATTATTTTGCAAAAGTGTTTATTTAAAGGAAATGAAATGTTTGTTTAAAGTGTTTCCGCTACATGATTTTAGTAAAGTTAATGTAATTATATATTTTATGTGTGATGATTGACCAACTGTGAGCGTCTTGGGGAAAGGGGCCTTACAAGTTGGTATCAAAGCCAAAGTTTAAGTGAAACAGGTAAATTTTCAAAAGAAACCTAAACTTAAACTGAAAATGGGACGGAAAAAGGAAGAGATGCCAGTCCAAGTAAGTTGTGTGCCATCAGGTATTTTCTTAATATTAATTGGTATTATTTGCGCATGTTATGTGGCTTATGTGCTATTAGTAGATTTAGATACTGATTTAGTCAGGATAGGAAATGCTTAGGGTATGAAGAGTAAAGTAAGTGGCTAATCACAACTGGCCACTGTAATTAGGGACTTACTATACTTGACATAAACTAAGCTATTACCTTTAATGACCGTGTTGGTATTTGAATCTTATAGCATGCTTAGAAGATGGATGGCGGTAGATTTTCTAAGGCTTCTCGTGGTGGAGGTTGTGATGGACGTGGTGCTGAACCACGGGTCACGAGAGGAACGCCTAAGGCCGAGAAGGTGGCTCATGAAGAGCCCAAGACCCCTAATCCAGAGGGCAAAGATGAGAGTGCTAACTTGAGGGCCTCAGTGAAAGAGGCTGTAGTTGAGGAAGTGCATCAGGTCATGCAGATGATCCTACCATCTGTGTTGACCGAAGTGATAAAGGCCGTTAGGGAAGGGGATAGAAGGGAGAGGAACAGGTCCTCGGGAGGACGGGAGCGACTGGAGACCAAGAGGATTCTCTCCAATGATGAGGAGGAGGAAGAAGAGCCTGTGCAGGAGGCAGCACAAGGCTGTAACTATGGGGCATTTATGAGATGAAAGCCCCCAATGTTTGATGGAAATGGCACTGCTGCTGCTGCTCACCGGTGGGTGAGAGAGATGGAAGCTGTTCTCGATATCAATGAGTTTTGGGAGGATCAGAAGGTAAAGTTCGCCGCCCACTCGTTTGTGTACTCGGCTCTGTGTTGGTGGGACAATATTGTCCAAGCCGAGGGTAGTCGAGCGATTGGAAGAATGCGGTGGTCAGAGTTGAAGCTAGTGATTGAGGAGATTTGTCCTCACCGAGAGATGGACAAGGTCAAAAGAGAGTTCCTGCAGCAAGAGGCGGGAACAATGACACATCAACAATATACCACCAAGCTTAATGAGATGGCACGACTGGTGCTGGATCAGGTGACACCTCTGTCGCGAAAGATCAAGTGGTATATTCAGGGTTTGCCAGCGGATATTCGCAGGCATATGATAGCCGCTCGACCAAGTACGTTTAGGTCGGTGGTCGATCTGGCGGGAAGGTTGTATGATGAGCGGGAGGTGGTGGTGGCTGAGGTGAACAAGAAGGGTGGTGGTGACTAGAACTTGAATGGGTAGAGGTTTGGTCAGGGTGGTGCCCTGATGAACAACAAGAGTGCACGGGTGGATGACCGGCGTGTGGTCACATCTGGTGCAGGGTCGAAGAAATGTGGTAAATGCGGGAAGGAGCATTCAGGAGAATGCAAATGGGGGTCAAACATGTGCTTCAAATGTGGGAAGCCTGGTCATATGGCTAGAGATTGTGGAGTTGTAAGGTGTTATAACTGTGGAGAGAATGGCCATCTGAGCCGGGATTGCAAAAAGCCGAGGGCGGAGAGTTCCGGGCTGGGAGGAAGACCGGAACTAAAGGGCAGAAGGCAAGCGCCCGAGCTTTCACGATGACTAGGGAGGAAGCTAGGATGGACCCCGATGTGGTGTCAGGTATGTTTCTAGTAAACCAAACTCTTGCAACTGTGTTTTTTGATTCTGGTGCTAGTAGGAGTTTCATTTCTGCTATCTTTTGTGCTAAGTTGCCCATTAAGAGTATAAGTATTGATGAGCCCTTCGATGTAGAAATTGCCATAGGTAAGTCTACCAGGATTTCTGAGATGATAGAAGGTTGTGATATAGAACTAGACGGTCATAAGTTTCCTGTTAGACCGTTCGTGATGGCCTTAGGCAGTTTTGATGTAGTCCTAGGAATGGATTGGTTGGCGGACTACGAAGTGAACATTGTGTGTCGCAAGAAGATGATCCGATTGACAGCACCTGACGGGAATACAGTGACGATTTATGGTGATCGAGTCACGACGATCCCGAATGTGATTTCGATGGCGGTGGCGGGAAAGTGCATGAGGTGTGGTTGTAGTGCCTACTTGGCCTACGTGAAGGAGGTGGATCCGCCAACACCACAACTGTCTAATGTACCGGTTGTGTGTGCCTTTCCGGATGTGTTTCGAGAAGATTTACCAGGTGTGCCACCGGACCGTGAGATTGAGTTTTAGATTGACTTGATACCAGGTGCCCAACCAGAAGCTAAGGCACCTTATCGGTTGGCTCCAACTGAGATGAAAGAGTTGATGGAGCAATTGAAAGAGCTGCTTGATAAGGGGTTCATTAGACCGATTATCTCTCCTTGGGGTGCTCCGGTCTTATTCGTGAAGAAGAAAGACGGTAGTATGTGGATGTGTATTGACTACTGTGAGCTGAACAAGTTGACGATAAAGAACCGATACCCCTTACCGAGAATTGATGATTTGTTTGATCAGCTCCAAGGTGCCAGTTGGTTCTCAAGGATAGATCTTCGATTAGGCTACCATAAGTTAAAGGTGAAAGAGAAGGATGTTCCTAAAACAGCTTTTCGCACGTGTTATGGACACTACGAGTTTCTCGTTATGTCATTTGGTTTGACCAACGCGCTAGCTGCTTTTATGTATTTAATGAATCGAGTGTGTCGGTCGATGTTAGATAAATTAGTGATTGTGTTTATCGATGATATCCTGATTTATTCGAAAAGCAAGGAGGAGCATGTCGGTCACATTCGAGAAGTGTTGGAGACGTTAAGGCGGGAGAAGTTATATGCAAAATTCTCCAAGTGCGTGTTCTGGTTGCCAAAGTTCAATTCTTGGGTCATGTGGTAAATCCCGAGGGGATTATGGGGGATCCAGCAAAGGTGGAAGCGGTAATGCAATGGAAGTCACTCAAGATGCCATCCGAGATTCGTAGTTTCTTGGGTTTGGCGGGCTACTACAGGAGTTTCGCTGAAGACTTCTCTAAAATCACTTATCCACTGACTAAGTTGACCCAGAAGGATGTGAAGTTCGTGTGGGGTCAAGCTCAAGAGAAGGCATTCGAAGAATTGAAGGCCAGATTGACTCAAGCTCTTTTTCTGTCATTACTCGATGGAAGTGAAGATCTGGTGGTTTATTCTGATTCTTCCTACTTGGGGTTGGGGTGTGTCTTAATGCAGAGAGGGAAGGTTATAGACTATGCATCCCGATAGTTGAAGGTTCATGAGGTCAACTACCCTACTCATGACTTGGAGCTAGCAGCCGTGGTTTTTGCGCTAAAGATTTGGAGGCACTATCTGTATGGGACGAAGTGCACCATATTCACTGACCACAAGAGCTTGAAGTACTTCTTTAAGTAGAAGGACCTAAACATGAGACAAAGACAATGGTTGGAGCTTATAAAGGATTATGACTGCGAGATCCATTACCATCTGGGCAAAGCCAACGTGGTGGCGGACGCCCTTTGTCCAAAAGAGAGACCGGAACCGATTCGGGTGAAAGCATACCAGTTAATCATGACCTCTTATGTGATGAAGCAAGTTAAAGAGTTTCAAGATAAGTCATTGAAAGAAGATCATCTTAAAAGAATGAGAGGCCTGGTTGCAGAATTGGGTGAAAACACACTTGGTGTTAGAACCCGATTTGGACAAATGTGGATTCCTCGTTTTGGGGATCTACGTATGAAGATCATGGATGAAGCTCACAAGACTCGATACTCTATTCATCCCAGTGCTACAAAAATGTATCAAGACATGAAGAAAGATTGTTGGTGGCCGGGTATGAAGCGTGACGTAGTGGAGTATGTGAGTAAGTGCCTTACTTGCTTGCAAGTGAAGGCGGAGCATCAGAAGCCATATGGAAAGATCCAACCTTTGGATATACTGGAGTGGAAGTGGGAACACATCACCATGGACTTCATTATGAAGCTACCGCGTACCCCGAAAGGGTATGATGCCATATGGGTGATAGTTGACCGTTTGTCGAAGAGTGCTCACTTCCTACTGATCCGCGAGACATATTCATCCTAGAGGTTGGTGGATCTTTTCATTAAGGAGATTGTAACTCGTCATGGTGTACTGATGTCTATTGTGTCTGATCGTCACACCCGGTTTACATCCAAATTTTGGACGAAATTCCACGATGCTATGGGGACGAGGTTTCACATTAGCACGGCTTATCATCCCAGACTGATGGTCAATCAGAAAGGACCATTCAGAGGCCGGAGGATATGCTCCGTGCATGTGTCATCGATTTTGGAGGAGGATGGAATGACCACTTACCGTTAGCTGAGTTCTCATATAACAACAGTTATCATGCCAGCATTGGTATGCCCCCTTATGAGATGCTATACAGTAGGAAATGCCGAACACCCGTGTGTTGGGGCGACATTGGTCAGAAAGAGTTAGGGAGCGTCGAGGTAATCGAGGCTATGACTGAGAAGCTTGAAATGATCAAAGCCTTCATGAAGGCAGCCAAAGATAGACAGAAGTCATATGCTGATAAACAACGTAGACCGATTGAGTTCCAGGTGGGTGACAGAGTTATGTTGAAAGTCTCACCTTGGAAGGGTGTCATTCGGTTCAGAAAGCGGGGCAAGTTGAGCCCGAGATACATAGGGCCTTTCCGAATCATTGCTAGAGTAAGAGAGTTGGCCTATAGATTAGAGTTACCGGATGAGTTAAGTGGAATTCACCCGACATTCCATATATCTCATCTGAGAAAGTGTCTAGCAGATGAGGATATGATTGTTCCACTGGAGGATATCTAAGTAGATGAACGGCTCAATTATGTGGAGAAACCAGTGGCAATCATCGATCGAAAAGAGAAGAGACTGAGAAATAAAGTGGTTCCTCTTGTGCGTGTACAGTGGAAGCACAGGAAGGGATCAGAGTCTACGTGGGAGACTGAAGAAGAGATGAGACAGCATTACCCATAATTCTTTGAGGAATAACAGGTTTCCAGGACGAAACCTATATAAGGGGGTGGACTTGTAACACCTGGTTATTTTTTTTAGTCAAAGAAAGATGAATAAAGTGAAGAAAAAGAAAGAAAAAATATTTTACCCAAGTTAAAGGGTAAAAAGTGTAAAAGGTACAAAAGTCTTCAAAAGTTGGTGAATAAAGCAACATGACCGCCCATGTTGCCTATTCACATCAACTCTCGGATATTTTTAGAAAGAGAAGAAAGGAGAGCTGAAAACTCTCGGGTTTTAAAGAAGAAACAGCTGAGAATTTGAATTCAAGGTAAGAATTCATGGTTTTATGGTGTTCTTAACCGGTTATGTCCTCGAGTGTATGCTTATGTGTGCTTGTGTGTTCGGTTGTGTGTGTTTTAGTGAGTTTCTAGGCGGTTGAACTTATTGCAAACGAGTTTGGAAGAAGCCATACTCAAGAGCTGCAAAGGTGAGTTCTAGAACCCCTCTTTGTACATGTTTTAACTGATTTTGGGGCTGGAAATGCATGAATGTATGTTTTAATAAAACTAGGATTTATACCCATACGTTTGAATGTGTATATGATGACGTTATGGTATGATTCTGGACTGTGTTCATGATTTGATGATGTTATGATTATGTTTCTAAGACTTAGAATGTAAGAGTTAAGCTTAGAACATGAAAGATGAGATTTGGGGACTGAATCTGATGAACAGTGTGCCCTAGGCTGCTCATCCGCCCAAACAACAGTTCATACGCCTAAGTTTAGAGAAAACTTCTTAAGTGTTGGAAAATGCGGATGAAAGTCAAATGTGGATGAAGGTCAATGCGGATGAAAGTCAACGCGGATGAACAGTGACTAAGTAAGGGAAATGCGGATGAATAGTGACTAAGTAAGGGAAATGCGGATGAACATTGACTAAGTATGGGAAATGCGGATGAGTATTGGAACAAATACGGATGAACTATTACAAATGCAGATGAAGTAAAAGAAATACGGATGAACTATAACAAATGCGGATGAAGTAAAAGAAATGCGGATGAACTATAACAAATGCGGAAGAAGTAAAAGAAATGCGGATGCACTATAACAAATGCGGATGAAGTAAATGAAATGCGGATGAACTAAGACAAATGCGGATGAACACTTAGAATATTTTTGACTTTTTGAAGAAAAAGTGTAATTTAGGATTTGACTTGGGAGGTTCCCGGGGGCTATATAAGTTGACTTTTTGAGGTCATAGATGTTATGATGGGCATGTTATGATGTATGATTGATGCTTATGCATGATGGTATGTATGATGTATGTTGTGTATGTATGATGCCCTGTATGGTGATGTTGACTGTTTATGTTTATGTTCCTGTTATGTATGTTTATTTTCCTGTGGCTTTACGTTGTATGTTAGTGAATGAAATGAAAAATATTATGTAACGTAAAGTGGAAGATAATGAAAAGATGAACATGATGAATGAATGCATGCATTAATGAATGAACGAACGAAAGAAAGGCTTGCAAGCAAATGTATGGAGGTTCACACTCGATGCGGAGTGTTAGCTCAACCATGTGCGAGTTAGCTACCCTATGAGGATGCACACTGGGGCTTAATCTGTGTGATTAAGCAAATGTATGGAGGTTCACACTCAATGAGGGGTTGTCAGCTCAACTGTGTGTGGGTTATATACCTCATGAGGATGCACACATGGGTTTAGTCTTTGTGATTGACCAGACGTATCGGGTCCTTGTCGCTTAACCCTAGATGAATCGTTTGGTGCTCTAGAGGGGGGGGG
>BJCM01269870.1:0-16204 GCA_018326385.1 Flaveria bidentis
TTCATCAGAGTAGTTAGCCACATCTTTTGGGATCATACCAGCACCAGTAGCAGAAGGGGTGCTGGGTATTAAAGGTCCATTCTGAATAGACTCCCATATTCTTGAATCAAGAGACCTGATGAAACCTTCCATTCTCAAACACCATGTGTCAAACTCATCAAGAGTGATCAGTGGGGACTTGTTCATGGTTCCAGTTTCCATATCAGTTTTGGAAATGGCTGCCATTTGAAAAGTTTAGTATTTATGTGTGTGAGGGATCTTAAGATGGTGAGATCTTATATCAAGAGCCTGGAAAACTCTAATACCAAATGTAGGACCGGTTGAAGAGGTTCAGTTACAACACAACAACACAAAGAGGAGATTAACTAAAACTTAATCATACAGTAAACTGGATTAACCAAGGTAAGACACTAAGAACACAAGTAATGTTAGAGATAGAACAAAAAGAACATAGGTATATGGTTTTCAAGAATGTAGTATATTGCTTTCTCTATGTTCTATTACAAGTGTTACAAAGCATATGGAAAAGATACAAGAACATGAGATACGTATACTACATCCTACAGCCGGCTATACTTTGAAAGCCAGCTGGATACAATTGACGAGACACAAACAAAATCAATTGTAGAGTCAAAAGGCGGATTTCCTTTTGACTTGTGACTATGACATGCCATAGCTCACATCCTTATCTATTACAAAAAGGATAAAGTACATGAAGTAGAAAGTTTACACACTCAAGACCTCAATGTACAGTTACCAAAAGCATGGACCTTTTCACCAACTCATGCAAGTTGGTGACCTTACAGAGGTCCAGTGAAAAGGTGTCCAGCTTAATGGAAAAGTACATCAGATAAAGCATGTACTAAAAGTCTTCGAAAGAAATCTGTCTTCATGAGTTAAACTTCGGAAGACTTTGTTTTTGAGGCTTCGAAAGACTTCATATTTGGCTTCGGAAGATATTGGTATTGGCTTCGGAAGATTTTACACAGATTATTTTCTGTTGCATGTGTAAAACTTCCTAAGTATTCTTCTTCAATGCACTTGTGCAGCATGCAGGATAGACATTGGATGTTTAGGTTGCATCAGCCTCTTCATTAATCTCTACACCTTGTGTTGTGATGTAACCCCTTTATTCCCAGCAAATGATACATGTCCCCCTTTAATTTGTTTGACGTTGAAAATAAGAGACGAGTTCTCGGTCATGTGCCTAGACGCCCCACTATCAACAATCCATGTATTTGTGATAGTGTTGTAGCGGACACCTAGCATATTCAAAGGAATTGATCCGTTCAGGTTTGGGACCCAAGCCCTAACTGGCTTCGGTGACCCAGAGAAATCACACATCATGAACTCAACCCACTGTCCATTGGAGGTTGAGGGCACATCGTTCTTCTTCTTTTTCTAATTATCAGACACATTACATGATATTTCATTCCATAAACCAGTTTTGTGTAAGGACTGTTTGTGATAAACATATGTCTGGGTTATTTTTTGAACTTTAGGTTCACTAATACTCTTAGGTGGAGTAATAGATCTCCTTTTAGTAAAACTTTGTTTTGTACAATAAATTTCAATTTTCTTTTTGGGAGTCTGATAATAAGGACAATGAGAAGAAATAAGTCCTCTTTTTCCACAAATGTAGCATGATCTCCCTTCTACAGGTTGAGGAAAATGTTTTTTTGGGTTTGAGTTGGGTACGGGTGTGAGATGTGCCTGGTTGGGTTGTGTCACTTCTTTTTGACGTTTTGAATATCTTTACCTTTCATTTTTTTTGGACTTTGACGTGTAACACATGTTTGGTTAACTGGTTTAGTCATTTTGGGTTCAGAAGTAGACATGTGTGAACTTGACCTTACATTAACCTTTTCAAATTGTTCATCCAAATTTTCTATAGGCGTCTTTCCTTTTAATTTCAAAGTAGACTCCTTCTGTTTAGTGATAGAGTTCATCAGTTTACCCGTGGAATCAGGATCACTAACCAAAGGAGTGGACACCACATGATCCTTAACTGGGTTGTTATTGATAGGTCTACATTTTGTATTTAAAAGGATCTCATGTGGTGGTCGTACTATTTAGTAACCCAAACCTTCCCTGTTGTTTCGTTCTTTCACTATGTTTTGAACTATGTGAGAAGAACTAGCCCAAGTATGCAATTTTTGTTTTAAAGAATCAACTTTAACTTCTAAAACTGCTTTTTCCTTTTTGGTTTCTTCTAGAGAATTTAAATAAAACTCTATATCATTTTATTGATTTAGAGGAACAACCTCAATTTCCTTTAGTTGTTTCTCTAAAGGTTCTATCTTTTCTTTAAAACTGAACTCATTTTGTATTAATATACGGTTTGCCTTGGTGCAGAGTTGTAAATCATTTACTAAGTTATCATTGTGTTCTAATAACCTAGAAAACTTCAGATCTATGCTTTCTCTAAAGTTATCACATTCAGAACATGCATGTCTTTTAAATAATTGGTTGGTAGAACTTACCTATTATGAATCAGTTGTATCAGTCATTAAAGCAGAATTAGAACCTTCGGTGGTTGGAGATTCTTCCTCAACCAAGTGATTTACCACGTTCACAGCTTCTTCTGTATCTAAAATCGCTTGCTCAGCTGTGATTTCACCTTCACTAGCAGATCCATCATCCAATGCCTCAACACAAGCAATGTTTGATTCACCTGGAGACACAAATCGGAAGGACCAGTCTTGCCCTTCATTACCATGAGCAGTTAAGGCCTTTGTCTTTTTGCTTGAAGATGTGGTTCCAATTGTATCCTTGTCTTGACGGTTGAAAGTCGGAAATGGATTTCCATTACCTGTTTTCTTGGGCTTTACACATTCACGTTTAAAATGCCCCTTTTCACCACAGTTGAAGCTGGTGACTTTGGTTTTGTTAAAACCAAAAGTCATATCTTTCGTGGCTACTAGATTCTTCCCCGTCTTCTTGACATACTTCTTAGCTTTTCTTACTGCACTTGCCAAGGCCCACATGATGTCCATTCTCTCTAGCTCATTCTCATCAGCTTGCTTGTAATCTTCATCTGCAAGATGACAATTTCCAATCTTACCGGCCACTAAACCATCATAGGATTGGACAATGGCTGTTAGAAGATCCATGTGCTCCTTTGCAACTCCCACTGTGATATTGTCGAGATTTTCGGTCATCAACTTTGTTGTATTGGCTTGAGGCACTATATATATGGTAGTAGATGACCCTGACGTTTCTGGTCCTAAAGCAGTGGCTTAGGAAGAAGCCGTAGAACTAGACACAAATGTTGTTTGGAGTGGTGCTCCTGAACCAGTTAGAGTGTGAACTGAGTTGTAGAGTGAAGGATTCTGAATGTAGGATCCTTTCTTTGACTTGTACTTCATTCTCAGTTCTTCCTCTCTTAACTTCAAGATGAAGTCATTTATGTCCAACATTGCAAGAATGTCATTCTGTCTGAGGTTGGACACAAATGAATCACATTTATCAGACAAACCATCAGCAAAGTTTTACACTTTATCTTCCAAAGACGTTGTTACACCATGAGTGTGCAACACACTCATCATATGGTAGAACCTGCCAATAATGTCATCTAAGCTTTGATTTCATATGGAAGAGAAGTTATCGAACTCCTTCTTGAGAGCCTTAGCCTTTAGAGCCTTCAACATCGCATTTCCATCATAACTCTTCTTTAGCGCCTCCTATAGCTTTCGGCCTGCTTGTTCTCAGAAAACTGATGAAAGATGTCTTTCGGTATTGACTGAGCCAACAAGCCATAAACTTTCTTCTCAGCATTGAAGATTATCTTCTGAGCCTCACTCATTCCTCCTAAAGATAACTTGACTCCATTTACACTTACTGGTACCGTGTAACTAGTCTCTATGGATGTCCAAAGAATGGGATCAACTCCATTTAGATAGATCTTGAACCATTGTTTTCATTGTGGATAATCATCTAATGTTATAACCTTAGACTATTTATTATGATTCCCAATCTCATTCTCTAGAAGCAGTAGATTATGGATGCGTGAATCCTTCCAGGCAGAAAATGCAGCAAATTGATCTTCCATTGCTGTAAACTTGGTAATTTTGGAATAAGACAGTTTCACTCGTGCGAATGGACTATGAGTATGGTTCACTCGTGCGAATGAATAGTGCGATTGAATTCAATCGTGCGATTGGATTAGTCATGCATATGAACAAGGCGATTGGAATTAGGCGACTGGAGTTGTTCAGTCATGCGAATGAGAGATGCGATTGAGTTTAGTCGTGCGAATGAAGTATACGTGTGAGTTCAATCGTGCGACTGGACCAATCGTGCGACTGAGGCTGTTATTTTTATGAAATCGAAGATTTTGACACTTTGACACAAAAACGCGATTTTCCCAGAAACCCTAATCCATCGTATGACGAGAAACACAACTTTTATGCATGCAAACATCGAAAACATCTTTAGAACCAACGTGGTGACTCTTTTGAATTAAAACGTGAGTTTTAACATAAAAACTAATCTAATCCATGCAAAATCAAGAGCCAAAGCTCTGATACCACTTGTCAGGATCGTGTACGTACAGAATACTAACTGATAATGCGTGAAACCAGATCAAATAGTGCGGAATCATATATGATTGGTTATCCAATTAGTGAGAACCTTAACCCGATTGATATAAGAATAAACCAAACGTTAAGAACAAGTAGGAATCGATCAAGAATGGACTTTGATGTTGGATTGGCTTTCTTTGTCGTTTTCGACGGCTAGGGTTCGTGTATTACTAAGTGTTTTTTCAATTTGTTATGTTTTTCCACAAATTAAGTGGTATTTATAGGTTTGAAGTTTTTATTCGTACGACTGAACCATTAGCATGGTTTAGTCATGCGACTGAATCATGCGACAGAGTCATACGCACGACTAAAGGTTCAATCGTGCGACTGAGTCAATCTTATGTCTCAATCATACGACTAATCTAGTCTCCTGGTTCAGTCGTGCGACTAGTCCATAAGAATGAAGGATTCATGCGTATGGTCCATAAGTAAGAATACTCACCTGGCAGTTGAACACATTTCTAAATAATTTTGATTAAGAACTATGCACAATAACTTCAAACTTATATAAAAAGTTCATACATATGAATTACACTTAACACAATGATCATGTGAAATAAATAAACATATATAAGCATCAACCACATATTATATTTCATTGAATCAATTCATTACATATATGTAAGACAAGAAAGACTTTGACATTAAATCTCATAAACTAAGAACATGATGTCTCTCAAGAAATGGGTGTTCAAGAACAAACCTAATGACTATGACATTGTGGTTAGAAACAAGTCTAGATTGGTAGTCCAGGGCTTTGCTCAAGAAGAAGGGATTGACTACACCGAAGTCTTAGCTCCTACCGCCCATCTTGAAGCCATCAGAATCTTTCTAGCTCATGCCTCCCATAAGGAGTTCAAAGTCTATCAGATGGATGTAAATTATGCATTTCTTTATGGAGACATTGACGAGGAGATATGTGAGTGTCAACCACCAGGTTTTGAGGATCCCGACTTTCCTGACAATGTTTACAAGCTTGATCAGTTCCTTTATGGTCTTCATCAGGCACCTCAAATTTGGTATGAGACTCTAACATAGTATCTCTTAAGAAATGGTTTTTCTCATGGCACTATTGATATGACTTTATTCAAGAAGGAAGCGGATTGTGAAATGTTGATTATACAAGTGTATGTCGATGATATTATTTTTTACTCCACCAATCCAAAGTTGTGTCGGGAGTTCGAGGAAGTAATGCGCAGTCGCTTCGAAATGAGCATGATGGGAGAGATGTGCTTTTTCCATGGTCTTCAGGATGAACAAAACACAAAGGGAATTCTCATTCAACAGGAGAAGGATGTTAAAGAAATTTTGAAGAAATTCAATATGAATGACGCTTCTTCTGAAATGACTCCATTTGCTGCTCAAACATGCCTCACTCCTGATGAGAATGGGAAACCTGTTGATCATCATATCTATAGATCCATGATCAGTTCCCTTACGTATCTTACAACAAGTCATCCTGACATCACCTTTGTTGTAGGGTACTGTGCTTGATACCAATCTGCCCCGAAAGAGTCTCCTGAAAAGGTTGTGAAACGAATCTTTCGTTATCTTAAAGGCTCTTTTCGTCTAGGTATTTGGTATCCTTATGGTGGGAACTTTGACTTACATGCTTATTATGATAGTGATTCTAATGGCTGTAGGTTAAACTGAAAGTCGATTACCGGAGGATGTCAATACTTAGGAAATTGTCTCGTCTCATGGCAAAGCAAGAAACTGGCCACTGTTTCTCTCTCTACGAGAGAAGCAGAATACATTGTTGCCTCCAGTTGTTGTTCTTAAGTACTCTAGATTCAGCACCAGATGATTGACTATGGGATCAACTTTCTCCATTCACCGTTGTTCTGTGACAACGAAGCAGCCATTAGCATCGCCAAGAATCCTATTCATCATTTCTGAACCAAGCACATTGAGACACGAATTCATGCGATCCGTGATGCTCAGGAAAAGGGCTTTATTGATATTATTCCCATTGACAACAAGAATCATAAAGCAGATATTTTCACTACCATATTTGATAAACCTCATTTATGAATTGATCTTCATGTTAGGTTTAATATCATTTAAAAAAATCATTCTCTTTCCACCTATATAATGTACATGGTGTTTATACTATTTTTTATTTTATATTATTTTCTTTCTTTTCTTTTGTTTTATTCTGTCCGCTCCATCGTTCTTCATCATTTTATAATATATATATATGTGTGTGTATATATATGTATATATATATGTGTGTGTGTGTGTGTGGGATATGCTAGATAGGTTCAACTGGAAAGCGAAGTAAACTGTAATCATGTAGCTTAACTAACAGAGCTAGAAACTTGATGACTCAGATAATCCCGTTGACATCTTTGGCCTTCTAGAACCCTTCTTTTACATGTTTTAACTGATTTTAGGGCTGGTATGAACGTTTTATAAAAGTTGGGTTTCATACCCGTATGTGTATGTGTGTATGTTGCGGGTGGGGTTTGATTTTGGGCTATGTTTATGTTTGATGATGTTATGGTTGTGTTTCTAAGGCTTAGAATGTATGATTTAAGATTAGAGCATGATAGATGGTGTTTGGGATCGAATTATGTTGTTAAGTGTGCCTTAGGCTGCTCAAGCGCCCAAATAGTAGCTCATACGCCCAACCCAAAATAACTGCTTAAGTGTTCCTAATGCGGATAAGTAAAGAGGAAATACGGATAAGTAAAAAAAGAAATGCGGATGAGTAAAAGTCAATGCGGATGAGTAAAATTCAATGCGGATGAGTAAAGAGGAAATGTGGATGAGTAAAAGTGAATGTGGATGAGTAAAGAGGAAATGTGGATGAGTAGAAGGAAATGCGGATGAGTAAAAGTCAATGCGGATGATTAAAAGTCAATGTGGATGAGTAAAGAGGAAATGCGGATGAGTAAAAGTCAATGCAAATGAGTAAAGAGGAAATGCGGATGAGTAAAAAGGAAATGCGGATGAGTAAAAGAAAATGCGGATGAGTAAAAGGAAATGTGGATGAGTAAAAGGAAATACAGATGAGTAAAGGAAATGCAGATGAGTATAAAGAAAATACGGATGAATAAAAGGAAATGCGGATGAGGAAAGGGAATGCGGATGAGTAAAAATGCGGATGAGTAAAAAGAAAATGAGGATGAGTAAAAGGAAGTGCGGATGAGTAAAAGGAAATGCGGATGAGTAAAGGAAATTCGGATGATTAGAAGAAATATGGATGAACAAAAAGAAATGCGGATGAACAAAAAGAAATGTGGATGAACAAAGAGAAATGCGGATGAAGATTTAGAATGTTTTCTGACTTTTTAGGGAAAAAGTGAAACGTAGGCTTTGACTTGGGAGGTTCACGGGGGTTCATGTAAGATGACTTTTGAGGTCATAGATAATGTGATGGGCATTGTATGATGATGATATGATGTATGATTGATGCTTATGCATGATGGTAGGTATGATGTATATTATGCATGTATGATGATGCTCTGTATGGTGATGTTGTATGTGTATGTTGATGTTCCTTATTATGTAAGATTATATTCTCGTGGCTTTACGTTGAATGTTAATGAATGAAATGAAAGTATTATGTAACATAAAGTGGAAGATAATGAAAAGAGGAACATAAAGAAAGAATGCATGCATTAATGAATGAAGGAAAGCAAAGTAAGTCTTGCAAGCCTTATTTGTGGAAACACGCCCAATGAAGGGTGTTAGTTCAACGGTGTGTGGGTTAGCTACTCTGAAGGATACACACTGGGGTCTTTCTTTATGATTGACCATTTGTATAGAACCTTTTTCGCTTACCCTAGGTGTTATGGCCAGGCTACAAAGTACCATGACGGGGGGTCTATGATTTACCTCGGCCCAGTACCCACTTTGTGCATGACAGTGGGTATAGCACATGACAAGGGTAGACTTGAATTTACCCTAGGTACTGTGGTCAGGCTGCTGAGCACCATGACAGGGGGTCTATGATAGACCTCGGCTTAGTACCCGCTTTATGCATGACGGTGGGGTAAAGTTCATGGTTTTGGATGGAATGTAAAGAAGTAAAGATGAACGTATGAATGAAAGTAAGAAAGCATGAATGAATGAAAGCTAACGAATAAATGATGAAGATAATAATGATATTATCTATGTGTATGTATGATGTGTGACCACGTACAAAAGTAAAGAACGGTTTTAATGAAAGTAAAGTATGTTTTACTTAAAACTAGAACTCACTCAGCAACACTGACTTTTTATGCATTTTCTAGTTGGCACGTAAAGTTGCTGAGGATGGGACGGGGTGGCTACTTGGCTCTTTTGGATGTCATTCTTTTGTTTAATGTTTTTGCATTGTAATGCGAACAAATCATATTGTGTAACAAATGTTGTATTATTTTGCAAAAGCATTCTTAATGAAAATGTTGTTTTTAATGTTTCCGCTACAACGTTTATTTCAAGTTAATGTAATTATAAGTTTTATGTGCAATGATTGACCAGTTGTGAGTGTCCCAGGAACGGGGCCTTACATGCTTCTTTAGAAATATGACCTATGCTGCTTTTGAGAGGAAGAGTCATGTAAAGTGTGTCTTTTGTTGAAAACATCATGAGGACGGGATAAATTTCTTTGCAAAATGTCTGTGGGGAATGGGTCATTCTATGTTTTCTTTATAATGAAACAAAACATTATAATAGTAGCTGCAGTGCACTTGTTGAAACGAAGAAGGCATGGACTTAAAAGGACGAGTATATCAACATTCCCACCAAACTTTGTCTTTCCAGAAGATCTTTTCAGCTTCTCATTCATATCTTTTTATACTAATTGGTTTTGATTTTGTTCATGCTACTATACCATGAAAATGGTGAAGTTTTGTGGACATAATTTCTTTTAATCTTTTTTATTTCAAAAAAGGGCTGGAAACAAAATTTATTTTCTTAACTTTTAAATTTTAAGCGAAATTATAATTTCGCTAGTAGTTTCACATGGTTAAACTGTAGCTTCACTAGTACTTTCGCTTATTGCATTGTCAGTTTCGACCAGTGTTTCGCAAGGCGAAATTGCATCTTGCTAACAAAACTATAGTTTCGCTGCCTGCGAAAGTAGTTGCTATATAACTCAATATGCGAAATTGACTCCTCATTTTCACACATTTGAATTGTCTGTCGATTCTAGGGTTTCTCCATTGACATTTCATGCGATTTTGTGTTTTTGTACTTTTGTTGATTGTTTGGGCGGTGATTCTTGTTCGCAAGTGAGTTTCGAACTTCGGACCATAGATTAATTTAGGTTTAATGACAATATTATTGGTTTATTTGATTGATTCTCTTCGGAACCTTTTCAATTCTTACTATGAAAGTACTGATAGTCTAGTGAAACTGAATGAAAGTTCATGGCTTTTCAGTGAAACTGTGTAGTCATGCTGTCTGAGCGAATTTAACAGTTTCACAGAGTGAACTTCAGTTTTGCTACGCTAAAACTATAATTTCGGCCTATCGAAACAACAACATTGTCTTGCCAAAACTAATAACTAATAACTATTTTCTAATGAAACTATAAACACTGTCTTGCCGAAACTAATATCTAATAACTAATAGCTGACGAAACTATAAACACTGTCTTACCGAAACTAATAAGTAATAACTAATTGCTACCGAAATTACATTTTCGCCTAACGAAACTAAAAAATTCATCGTGCAAAACTATAATTTCGGCTAGCGAAACTATAATTTCGGCCATTGAAATTAATTTGTTCTTAGTTTTCTCTTATTGTATTCTACATTATTCTTTAACATTATTTGTTAATATATCATTCTAATGCATTTCATCTATTTTTCAAATTCAATGGCGAAGCTAAAGTTCAATGTGAGGAACCACATTACTACTATTTTAGACGACACTCACCCAAAAGTTGTTGGCCTCAAAGATTGTATATGATTGTTGTAGAGATCTTCGATAGCATACTGTTGGGTTTGTTGGACCATAATATTATCATTTGTAATCTAAAAATTAAGGCAGATATCATAATAACAACAAACCCAAGAACATAAGGATCATTTATATGTGTATGAACTAGCTATCAAGAATAATATACAACCAAAACAAGTCATACAAACTACCTTTTGTAGAGCTGCAAAAATAAGAATTTTGGTGAAGAAGATGAGGTTCTTGAATGACCAAAACACCAAGGATAGGTTTCTTCAAGCATCCATACCCACAAGCATCAAGTTAACACCTTTCTTGCTAGGTTTTTGACACCAAAATCGCACAAAGAGAGCTACTGAAAACGATTTTCAGCTTCTATTTTCTTCAATATTGGAGAAGGAGAAAAGCTCTTGATGATATTGCATGTGAGAGAGAGAAGAAGATGGAGTGTGTGTCTAGTAATGAATGTCTTGTTCCAAGACCTCTCAAATGAAAACCAAAAGAGCCAACACCCTTACGGGCGGCCGAAACTTCTTAAAATTGGGGTTCCCCCCCCAATTTAATCTACTAAAATTTTTAACTAGTAATTAGAATAAGTTACGTAATTACCTTTTTAATTATATAACTTATACACACACTTCTATTATTTGATATTATTTAACCAAATTAAACAACATTACTAATAATATCCATGAACAAAATATTCTCATAAGTTGTTTCATCTCATATGCAACTTATTTAGAAAACCCATTTTCTAAATTGGTGTATTTATTTAATTGCATGATCACATAATCAATTAAATATTAATTGGTGTTTGCTAAGCTTGTTATTGGGTATGACCTGACTTGGATCATAACGTACTAACTACATTAATGTTCTATATGTCTTGGGCATAAAGAATCCAACACATACGCGATCTCACATTCGACTACTATTTATTATTCACACATCAGAGATTTTGGGCGGATGGCAGATTATGACACGAGAGCCAATTCATAGAGGATTGTGGCTAGAGTGATGGAGAACGACATGGTCATTACTGCTGAGGTCACATTGAGGGTGCTAAGGTTAGATAAGGACACGGGGCAGGAGGTGATTATGACAGATTAAGAAGTTTTTTAGGCTTTTCGGTCGATGAGGTATGAGGGACCTCCCTTTGGGATGAGGAAGGAGATCAACAAGTCCTTCCTCTCTAAGAAATGGAGATATATAGCTCACATGTTTATCATGTGCTTAGATCATCGAAAAGGTGGATTAGATGGGATAAATTTGGATTGGGCTAAAGCAATGGTGATTTGTTGCTGGGGAGGGAAGGCCAACATTGCACGTTTGATTTTTGAGTGTTTGGCCAAAAGCGTTATGGCACAGAAGGATAAATGGCTGCTTTATCCTTGATTTCTTCAGATGATTATGGATGATTTAATTCCCAACATTCCCCAACATGGAGAGGTTAAGAGATTAGTCCAGATGAATACCCGAATCTTTGCTGACTGTTGTGCTATCCGTCATGATTTTAGTGGGAAGATTACACATCTTTGGGAAAACATGTACCTTGGGGAGAGATGGAGATATATTAGGAGGGTAGATTAGTCTGAAAACAAAAGGGCTAAGGAGACAAGGGTGAAACAGGCTGATGTGATTAAGAAGAGGAAATGATATGCAAAAGAAAAGGATTATGATTTTGAGGAGGATGTGAATAAGATGGCACATGAGGCTAGGGTTGAGAAAGAAATGAGATCAAAGAAGAAAGTTGATGAGGGAGAAGTTGAAAGAAGGAATAAACATAAGCATCAATCTTTCATTGAGTCTTTGAGGAGGGAGGAGATAGTCAGTTTAGATGAGGATGTGATAAGAAACCTCAATGCATCTCTGGCTAACGAGTTAAGCATGATCAACAAGCTTACCAATCAGGAGTTAAGGGAAAAGCAGAAGAATGAGGTGATCGAAGGAATGTCTAAGATTTTGATGGATCAGCACAAGTTCATTAAGAGATTGTTTGAGGACGTAAATGAGCTGAAGGTTGCAGTCAGCCTGCCCAATCAGCTAACTCAAACTGAGTTAGATGATTTGACTGACACTTCCAAGTACTCATTTTTAAATATGGGTACATCTTCCCTGGTAGGAGAGGGCACATCTGGTGTAGTAGCTGATGATACTGGAGGATCTAGAGAAAGGGAGGAAACTGTGAATGTGGAGAATGTTGAAAAGGAAGTTGAGGTTGGTTTTGTGAACATTCAATTTGATTTGGAGAAAGATTTGTTTGGTTAAGAGGTGGTAAAAGAGAATCTTGCTAAGAATTTTGAGACAACTGCTGAGGAAAGATTGATTGATGAAGATGAAGATAATAAGCAGTTGGTTGACTATGATTCTAAATCCAAATATTATAAGGTTGATGAGAGACCTCTAACCTATGTTTCTAAGAAGGGTGATGATGATGGAGATGTGTTTGAGCTGGAGAAGGAAGATTGGTTTGCTAGGGAGAAAGAGAATGAAGAGCTAACTCCCCTATTCCAAAACTTGGAAGCATTGAGTAAATCTGAGGCTGATTAAAGGATCATAAGCTAGAAGTATAACCCTGACCTTAAAATGTTTATGATAAAGAGGAGATAGGGATGAATTTCTTATCTCCATAAGAGGAGGGCATTCAAGACCTTGCCTAAGTGGGACTTGAGAAGGCTGGTTGTGTTGCCATTGCTTAATGCTCATCTGAGTTAGAGAGCCATGTTGTTAGAAAAGGAGATCAAGAATGGAGTGATTGACAGTTTTGAATAATTCAGGTTTAAGAAGTCTAAG
Organism: Flaveria bidentis; assembly: GCA_018326385.1. Lineage (NCBI taxonomy): Eukaryota > Viridiplantae > Streptophyta > Magnoliopsida > Asterales > Asteraceae > Flaveria > Flaveria bidentis. The sequence continues at coordinate 13,270 of BJCM01269870.1, forward strand.
AGAAGAAGATCCAAAAAGGCTAAAGATTGGGTGATGGGAAAAGGAAAGATTGTGCTTAGGGTGAAATCCCCAAAGACAATGAACAGGGTTAGATTCTTAGATCCCCTCCCCCAGCAATTACAAAACTTTGAGAAGTAATTCTATGATAACAACATGGGGGAGGATGTGATCAAGGTAGAAAGCAGGGTTGAGTTCAGACTGTTTGATCCCATAGAGGTGTTTGGATTCTGTGATGAAGACCTACAAGTTCTTTATGAAAACCACATCAAAGTAGGGGCATGAGAGTAGACAAGAAAAGAAGCCAGTATGTTTATGACTGTGGCTAATAAGGTTAGAGGTGTGAGGAGAGAGGTAAAGGAGCTAGGTGAGAAGGTGATAGCTAAGGATGAGCTAGAAACGGATGTGAGGTACTTAACATGATAGTTTGAGAAAGCTAGTGCTCGTCCCGAGGGAGCTAATGAAGTAGGAGGTGACAAGAGTAAATCAGTTGTTGAAGCTCCCAAGGAAGAAGATGCAGGAGTAGATAAAGATATATCAAAGGCAACGGGGAGTCTGGAGCCGACTAGTCAAATCAAGATAAGTGAAAGGAATGAGGTCCAACCTAGGGGGAGTATTGAAGATCAAGTGTAGGTTGGACTCACTTTAGATAAGATTATGTTTATATTACTTTGTAATACTTTTAATGTTAGTTTACTTTTGTATGTTGTTTATTTTGTCTAGTTTTGTGGTCCAGTGAAACTATGAGTGAGACTGTAGTTTCGCTCATAGTCAGCTGCTTAGTTCACCTGGCGAAACTGTTGTTTCTGCCGGGAGAAACTATAGTTTCAGCAACACAGTTTCACTGACTGCGAAACTGCCTGCGAAACTAGGACTGCTATATATAGATTTGATCATTTTCATTGTTGGGGATCTTTGCGAGAACCCTAATCGTTTACCATTGTTGCAAGAGTTTTTTGTAAGTAGTTATTCACTAAAATATACTTGTGCTTTGTTATTATTAATGGTATTGATCATTATTGTTCTTAGTTGTTTACTTTGAGATTGTTCTTATTGTTATTCATCTTTGTTGTATCTGATATTGAATGAATCACTAACTCATTTGTACTGCAAATCGATCAAATGGACAACAGAAGTCAGCCAACTATTTTTCAGTTGATATATTGAATCAAAATGATTAAACCTTTTTCGGAGTTGTCTCGGAGAAAATGATATTGAATTTGATATGTTTTCTTTTAGAATGTTGGACAGGATTAGCTGTTATAAACATAGCAGATGTGTTATCAATGTAATTAGGGTTTTTAGGAAAATTGAACCCATAATCCAGTAGTTAATTTGCAACCAAAGGATTTGAGAACATTCTGTTGATGCAGTAATGTACTCAGCTTCTGCAGTTGATACTAAGACGTTTGTCTGTTTCTTACACTGCCACGAGACTAATAGAGGACCTAAAAATTGATAACCACCCATGGTAGATTTTCTATCTTGACTATATCCCCCATAATCACTATGAGTATACCCATGTAACTCGAAGTTTCCTGCCTAAGGATATCATAACCCTAGAGCTAGTTTTGCTATGAGATATCTGAATATGCATTTGATAGTGATAAGGTGAGATTCCTTCGGGTCAGAGAGATACCCTGCACATACACAAACAACATACATTACGTCAGGTCTAGATTCAGTTAAATACATCAAGATTCAATCATAGATCTGTAAAATGTTTGGTCTATAGATTTGCCTTTCAGATTAGGATCAATCTTGGTGTTAACCTCAGTTGGAGTTCTAATGGCTAACAATCTTGTAGTTTGAATTTCTTTAATAGCTTATAAACAAACTTCTCTTGATTGATGAAGATGCCTTCTGCAAATTGTTTTAATTGCAATCCAAGAAAGAAATTGATTTCTCCAATAGAACTCATCTGGAATCATGATTTCATAATTTCTTCAAATTCTGAGTATAGTTTTTGACTGGATGATCCAAATATGATATCATCCACGTACACTTGCACACATAGGAGATCAGTTGCATCCTTCTTTATGCATAAAGTTGGATCTATCTTCCCTCGTGTATATCCATGTTGGATCAAGTGCTGGGACAATGTCTCATACCAGATTTTTAGGGCTTGATGTAGAGCATATAGAGATTTGCTGAGCTAGTACACACGATGAGGAAATTCAACATCTTCAAAACCTTAAGGTTGCTTAACATACACATCATCGGTGATTGGTCCATAGAAAAATGTACCTATAACGTCCATTTGGTACACCTTGAATTTCATATAAGATGCATATGCCAGGAAGATACGAATTGCTTCTAGTCTTGCAATTGGAGCAAACACTTCATCATAATTTATTCCTTCCTCGTGGGTATAACCTTGTGCTACTAATCATGCTTTGTTTCGAATAATTATTCCCCTATCATCTAATTTGTTTCTGAACAACCATTTTGTGCCAATGGCATTCTCTCCATCAGGTAAATCCACCGGTGTCCACACTTTTGGTTTTGTGGAATTGTAGTAATTCCTCTTGCATCGCTTTGATCCAACTATTGTCCTTCAATGCTTCAGTAATGTTTTTAGGGACAATTTGAGATCCACCGGTGTCCACACTTTTTGTTTTATCTATTTTTAAGTGAAACTAAGTGTAGGTTGGAAAAATGGTCAAAATGTCACAAGTATGATCTAGTCGCACGACTGAATTATAAGTATGGACCAGTCGTACGAATGGAGCATACGAATGAGTCCAATCATACGAATGAACCATGCGAATGAACCCAATCGCATGATTGAAGGTGACCGACTAGGTCAGACGTCCAAATGGAACTCAATCGCACGATTGGAGGTGGACGATTGGGAAAATTGTACGACTCAAGCTCAGTCGTACGACTCAACTATGCGACTAGGTTCAATCGCACGATTAAGTCATGCGACTAGGCT
>BJCM01269880.1:0-18574 GCA_018326385.1 Flaveria bidentis
CCTATAAAAGACCTTCATCGGTGGTGCTCGGCACCAAATGGTCACAGTACCTAAGGCACGCAACAATGGTTCATACATATGGTCAATCACAAAGAAAGACCCCGATGTGCATCCTTCCGGGGTAGCGAACCCGCACACCGTTGGGCTAACACCTTAATGGCGTGTCCCGACATCCGGTGCTTGCAAGACTTTCATCACTTTCATCATTCATTAATGCATGCATTCTTACTTCATGTTCCTCTTTCATTATCTTTCACTTTACGTTACATAATACTTCATTCATTCGTTAACATGAAATGTAAAGCCACAGGAAAGATAAACATACATTATAAAAAGGAAGATAACATACACAGTTATCATCATCATCATACAAGGCAACATCATACATACATAACATGCATAATCATGCAACATCATCATCATAATATCCAACATGCTCTCTAAGGCCTCAATCGTCATCTTACATGCTCTTACGGGAACCTTTACGTCAAAACTTACATCTGCACTTTTCCCCGAAAGTCAGAAGTTAAACTACACTTCTCCTCGGGTGCAACAACCCTATTCAAGCGTATGGGCACCCTTCAGTCACATGGCCTCCATGCGACTGAATATCATGCGATTGAACCAATGCGGATGAACACTCATGCGAATGAACACCCAATCGTGCGAATGGACTAATGCGGATGGACCTTATGCGGATGGAGAATGCGGACGAGCACTTATGCGACTGGGCCCTCAGTCGCATGACCTCCATGCGACTGGCCCCAATCGTGCGAATGGACTCTCAATCGTGCGAATGAGCCTCAATCGCACCCCATTCAGCCGTATGGCCTCCATTCGGTCGCCTAGCCCTAGCTGATGCAGAATGCAGTTCATCCCGAACCCAATCTGCCATTTTCGACCTCCAAGATCATCTAAACCCATTCTAAGCCCAAATCAACAATCCTAAACCTTAGGGATGCTTACCATATCACCATTCAAGCACACACAAGCTCACAAACAAGGCTCAAATGAATCATACACACACATACACATACACAAACGGGGCAAACATGCACACACTCAAAAACCCGATTTTAAGATGTTATCCAGCCCCAAATCATTCAAAAACATTTAAAGGAGGGGTCCTAGAACTCACACAAACAACCACAACGAGAAGAGCTTCGATTTGACTCGCTTCTTAAAGATTTTGGCTCACTCGAACCAACCAGAACCAACTTTTCTTCCTTTTTTCTTCCTTTCTCTCTTCTCCTCTTTCTTTGGCTGAAAATGTGGGTATGGGGAGAGGGTAAGGGCTGCCCTCTCCCTTTATATACCCCCACTCACCCGCCTTTCTTATGTTGGCGAGTTTGATCCCTCGACTTAGGACTTTATTTCTTTTTCTCCTTTCATCGGCTTCAAAATAGATAAATAACCAGGTGTTACAAATAATAAATTATAGATACGATACTGAACTATGTAAATAGTAAAAGACCAAAATATCACGTTTATCCACCTCTACCCTCAGCCCACCACCGCCGCCACCTCTACCTGACCACCTTCACCGTCGCTGCCTACACCCTCAACTAGGGGTGTTCATCGAATTGAATCGAGTCGAATTCGAGTTAATCGAATCTAATAAGTTGAATTTTTAAATTTTCAAACTGGATTCGAATTCAATTTGAATTCAAAAAAGATAAACTGAATTCAAATCGAATCAAATTTGAAACTTTCAAATAGGATTCGAATTCGAAAAAAAAGTTTGAATTCAAATCAAATTTGAATTTATTCAATTCGTATTTAATAAAAAATTTAATCGAATAGCATTTTCAAAATTCAGTCGACAAATCCAATTTCAAAATGCTCAAAATATATAAAAAACGTAACATATGAAATATTATTAGTTTCAAATAAGTCAAAAGGTATCAATTCGGCTTTAACATTTTAAATTATATATTTTTAAACTTTTAATTCTTAATTTCTTATATGTATATTAATAAGTTAATAATACAAAATAAATAAATGTATGTGTGCGTATTTTCAATTCTTAACAAACGAGTGTTCTGCATCTCCTACCGTATAGCATCTCATATGGTGGCATACCGATGCTGGCATGATAGCTGTTGTTGTATGAGAATTCGGCTAACGGTAGGTGGTCATCCCAACTTCCCCCAAAATCAATCGCACATGCCCGAAGCATGTCTTCCAATGTCTGAATGGTCCTTTCTGACTGACCATCAGTTTGGGGATGATATGTCATGCTAATATGTAACCTCGTCCCCATGGCGTCGTGGAATTCTTCTAGAATTTAGATGTAAACCGGGTCTCATGATCAGACACAATGGACACCAGCACACCATGACGAGTTACAGTTTCCTTGATGAATATATCAGCCAACCTCTTAGATGAATATCTCGCGGATCGGTAGGAAGTGAGCACTCTTCGTCAGACGGTCCACAATCACCCATATAGCATCATACCCTTTCGGAGTACGCGGCAATTTCATAATGAAATCCATGGTGATGTGCTCCCACTTCAATTCCGGTATATCCAAAGGTTGGATCTTCCGATACGACTTTTGATGCTCGGCCTTCACCTGTAAGCAAGTAAGGCACTTACTCATATACTCCACCATATCGCGCTTCATACCCGACCACCAATGATCTTTCTTTATTTCTTGATACATCTTTGTGGCACCTGGATGAATGGAGTATCGAGTCTTGTGAGCTTCATACATTATCTTCACCCTTAGATCCCCAAAATGAGGAATCCACACCCGTCCAAATCGGGTTTTAACACTAAGTGTGTTTTCGCCCAATTCCCAAACCAGACCTCTCATCCTTTTAGAGTTAAGATGATCTTCTTTCAATGCCACATCTTGAAACTCTTTGACTTGCTTCATCACGTCTGAGGTCATGATCAACTGATATGCTTTCACCCGAATCGGCTCGGGCCTCTCTTTCCGACTAAGGGCGTCTGCCACCCCGTTGGCCTTGCCCGGATGATAGTGGATCTCGCAATCATAATCCTTTATAAGCTCCAACCATCTTCTCTGTCTCATGTTCAGGTCCTTCTGCTCAAAGAAGTACTTCAAGCTTTTGTGGTCGGTGAATATGATGCACTTCGTCCCGTAGAGATAATGCCTCCAAAACTTTAGCGCAAAGACCATAGTTGCTAGCTCCAAGTCATGAGTAGGATAATTGACCTCATGAACCTTCAACAGTCGGGATGCATAGGCTATAACCTTTCCTCTCTGCATTAACACGCACCCCAACCCCGAATAGGAAGCATCAGAATAAATCACTAGATCTTCACTTCCATCGGGTAATGACAGGACAAGAGCTTGAGTCAATCTTGCCTTTAATTCTTCAAACCCCTTTTCTTGAGCCTGACCCCATACAAACTTTATGTCTTTCCGGGTCAACTTAGTCAGTGGAGAAGCGATCTTAGAGAAGTCTTGGATAAACCTTCTATAATAGCCCGCCAAACCCAAGAAACTACAGATCTCGGATGGCGTCTTTGGAGACTTCCATTGCATCACCGCCTCTACCTTTGCCGGGTCCACCATGATCCCATCAGGATTCACCACATGACCCAAGAACTGGACTTGACGCAACCAGAACACGCACTTGGAGAATTTGGCATACAGCTTCCCCTTTCTCAACATCTCCAAGACCTCCCGAATGTGACCGGCATGCTCAATCTCGCTCTTCGAATAAATCAAGATATCATCAATGAACACAATCACTGATTTATCCAACATCGGCCGACACACCCGATTCTCAGATCCATAAAAGCAGCTGGCGCATTGGTCAAACCAAAAGACATGACAAGAAACTCGTAGTTACTATAGTGTGTGCGGAAAGCTGTTTTAGGGATATCCTGCTCCTTCACCTTCAACTGATGGTAACCAGATCAAAGGTCTATCTTTGAAAACCAACTGGCACCCTGAAGTTGATCGAACAAATCATCTATTCTCGAAAAGGGATATCGGTTCTTCACCGTCAACTTGTTCAACTCACGATAGTTGATGCACATCCTCATACTACCGTCTTTCTTCTTCACGAACAGGACCAGAGCACCCCAAGGAGAGATACTCGGTCTAATGAACCCCTTATCAAGCAGCTCTTGCAACTACACCATGAACTCTTTCATCTCTGTCGGAGCCAACCGATACGGTGCCTTGGCAACAGGTTGGGCACCCTGTATCAGATCAATCTAAAACTCGATCTCATGGTCGGGTGGTACTCCTAACAAGTCTTCTGGGAATACGTCTGGGAAGTCACACACCTCTGGAACATCAGATAGTTGTGGTGTTGGCGTATCCACATCCTTTACATAAGCCAAAAAGGCGCTACATCCACGCCTCATACACTCTCCCGCCACCGCCATTAAGATTACCTTCGGGATCGTCGGGACCCGATCCCCATAAACAGTTACCGAACTCCCGTCAGGCGCTGTCAAACGAATCATCTTCTTGCAACACACAATGTTCGCCTCAGAGTCCGCCAACCAATCCATTCCAAGAACCAAATCAAAACCACCCAAGGTCATCACGAACGGTCTCACAGGAAACTTATGACCTTCTAGTTCTACATAACAATTCTCTATCGTCTCAGAAATCCTAGTAGACTTACCTATAGCAATTTCTACATCAAAGGGCACATCAACACGTCTACTACTAACAGGAAGCTTAGCATAGAAAGCAGCAGAAATAAAACTTTTACTCGCACCCGAATCAAATAACATAGAAGCTAAAGTTTGGTTCACTAGAAACGTACCGGACACGACATCAGGGTCCGTCCTAGCTTCCTCCTGTGTCATAGTGAATGCCTTGGCGCTCGCCCTCAGTCCTTCACCTCCCGTCTTCTTCGCCCCGGAACCCTCAGCCCTCGGCTTCTTATAATCCATGCTCATGTGACCCTCTTCACCACAGATATAGCACCAGACCATACGATAGTCCTTGGCTATGTGTCCTGCTTTCCCATATTTGAAGCACCCGTTCAATCCCAACCTACATTCTCCCACATGCTCCCTTCCACACTTGCCACACCTTTTTGACTCCACGCTCGATGTGGCCACACGGCGGTCATCCACCCGTGCCTTCTTATTAATTGTCGAGACATCACCCTGACCAAACCTCTTCCTCTGCTAGTTTCGATTACCATCGCTCTTGCCACCTTTAGTCACCACCACTGTTCTCTCATCATATAGTCTCCCTGCCAAATCCACCGCCGACCTAAACGTGCTCGGTCGGGCAACGATCATGTGCCTACGAATATCCGCTGGCAAACCCTGAATATACCTCTTGATCTTTCGAGATAGAGGTGTCACCTGATCCGGCACCAAACGTGCCATCTCGTTGAATTTTGTGGTGTACTGCTGGTGTGTCATCGTTCCCGCCTCCAGCTGTAGGAACTCTTTTCGACCTTGTCCATTTCCCAATGAGGACAAAACTCCACAGTCACCAACTTTACCCAGCTATGCTCTGATACTGGAACTAGGTCTAACATAGACTTGCTATAACGGTGCATCGCACCTCTAGTCACAGTATCTAGGGTAGAGTTTAGGTGTACCACTGCTATATGCAATACCCAGCTATTCCTAGTACTAGACTTAGGTCTATCATAGACTAGCTATAATGGTTCTTCGCACATCTGATTGAAGTACCTAGGGTATGCAGCAATGGGGCTATACAAATGGTCAATCACTAAGAAAGACCCTGATGTGCATCCTCTCGGGGTAGCGAACCCACACATCGTTGGGCTATCACCTTAATGGCGTGTCCCGACATACTATGCTTGAAAGACTTTCTTTACGTTCATTATTCATTAATGCATGCTTTCTTACTTCATGTTCCTCTTTCATTAGCTTTCACTTTACGTTACATAATTCTTCATTCATTTATTAACATGACACGTAAAGCCATAGGATAGATAGCACACATCAAAATAAGGAACATATCATACACAACCATCAGCATCATACAGGGCAACATCATACATACATAACACACATAATCATGCAACATCATCGTCATGCCCAACATGCTCTCTAAGGCCTCAATAGTCATCTTACATGCTCTTATGGGAACCTTTACATCAAAACTTACATCTACACTTTCCCCCAAAAGTCAGAAGTTAAACTACACTTCTCCTCGGGTGCAACAGCCCTATTCGGGCGTATGGACACCATTCAATCGCATGGCCTCCATGCGACTGAACATCATGTGAATGAACCCATGTGGATGAACACCCATGCGAATGAACACCCAAGCGAATGAACACCCATTCGTGCGAATGGACTAATGCGGATGAGCACTTATACGACTGGACCTTCAGTCGCATGACTTCCATGCGACTGGCCCCAATCATGTGAATGGACCCTCAATCATGGGAATGGACCCCAATCGCACCCCATTCGTCCATATGGCTTCCATTCGGTCGCCTAGCCCTAGCTGATGCAGAATGCAGTTCATCCCGAACCCAATCTGCCATTTTTGACCTCCAACCTCATCTAATCCCATTCTAAGCCTAAATCAACCATCCTAAACCTTAGGGATGCATACCACAACACCATTCAAGCACACACATGCTCACAAACAAAGCTCAAACGGATCATTCACACACATACACATACACAAACGGGTCAAACATGCGCACACTCAAAAACCCAATTTTCAAATGTTTTCCAGCCCCAAATCATTCAAAAATATTTAAAGGAGGGGTCCTAGAACTCACACAAGTGACCACAACGGGAAAAGCTTCGATTTGACTCACTTCTCAACGATTTGGGCCACTCGAACCAACCCGATCCAACTTTTCTTCTTATTTTTCTCTTCTCTCTTCTTTGGCTGATTTTGGTGGGTGTGGGGAGAGGGTAAGGGTTGCCCTCTCCCTTAAATACTCCCACTCACCCGCCTTTCTTTCGTTGGCGAGTTTGGTCCCTCGACTTAGAACTTTATTTCTTTTTCTTCCTTCGTCGGCTTCAAAATTAATAAATAACCGGGTGTTACATATGCTTAACCCTCCTCTTTAGCACAAAGCTATATTATCTAGGGTTAAGCGAAAAGGACCCCGTTTCACACATATCGCACGAATAGAGTAGTCACTAAGACTGACTCTCTTGTGTGCGCAAACTCTTATAGGTTAGCTAAAATTGCACGCTACATAACACACAGTAATTAACAAATCGCACGTATTGGATCAGTCACCAAGACTAACTCCTACTGTGTGTATGAACCCTTATAAGTTAACCAAAATCGCACATTGTAGATACATACTTGAGCTAACAACTCTCAATGAGCTGTGAACATCCTTTCATTTGCTTGCAAGACTTTTCATTTTTTCATTCATTATGTTCCACTTTCATTATCTTAAATCTTCCATTTTGTTAAGATAATACTTTACGTTCATTATCATAATCAAACCACGTAAAGTCACATCATAATACGTAGTAGGAAACATAAGAAAACATATCATACATAAGCGTAACATTATCATGAATAATCATACATAACATACTCCATCACACATCATAAACATCATGCATAACACATACACATACATACACTTATGCACCACAAGCATAATTCATCATCAAACATAACTAATCCTCCGCAGGACAGCGGGGGTTCGGGGGCGGCAACCCCTGACAGCGGGGGTCCTAGGGGCAACAACCCCTAGTGGGGTCCAAGTGGCTAGGGTCGCGCTGCCAGGTTTTGCCAGTAGTTTCGTTGTTAGTTTCGCTAGCATCTTCGCTAGTAGTTTCGCTAGCATATTCGCTGTCAGTTTCGCTAATAGTTTTGCCTAACTTTCATTGGATAACAATGTCTGTGAAACTACTTGTGAAAATATAGTTTCGAAGGAAGACCCATAGATTCGCTAGACGAATACATAATTTCGCTGCATGAACACCTAGTTTCGCAGAACGGGCTGAAAATTACGAACCAACCTATTTTTGACCCCAAACTTCAATCTTTTACATCCAAAACCTTGGTTTATCTTCCAATAAGCTATATCTAAATTTCTTACATGTTTTCTTACACAAAAACGTTTGTTTTGGGTGAATCGATGCCACTTTCAAAAACCCATGCCTTAAAATCCGGGTTTACATCAAAATGAAAGATTAAATGATGTTTCTTATCTGGATTCTTGGTATTTTCTTGGTGATTGGATGCCCACAAACATCGATCTTCAATCTTGTGATCAACCGAGCAGTAAATATTCAATTCTCTCCACTTTCTCTCTCTACACTCTCTCTCTAGAATTTGGGGTGTTGAGTTAGAATTGAGAGCTCTCAAGCTAATCAATTTATATATACCGAGCATTCCAGGGACCTTAAACTCTCCAAACACATATCCCAAAAGGTCTACTCGGTCCATAGTCCATTACCCGCTTATTTTCTTTAAATAATCTCGGCTAAGCCTATTATTATTAATTGACTTGTTTCCCATTCTAGTTTCGGTCACCACCACCCTTCTTGTTCACCTCAGCCACCACCACCTCTCGCTCGTCATACAGTCTACCCGCCCGATCGACCACCGACCTAAATGTACTCGGCCGAGCGGCGATCATATGCCTGCGAATATCTGCTAGCAAGCCCTGAATATACCTCATAATCTTTCGCGATAGTGTTGTCACCTAATCTAGCACTAGCCGTGCCATATCATTAAACTTCATGTTGTATTGCTGATCTGTCATTGTTCCCGCCTCCAGTTGCAGGAACTTCCTTTGCACCTTATCCATCTCTCGGTGAGGACAAAACTCCTCAATCACTAGCTTCTTCAATTCTACCCACCTTATCTTCCCAATAGCCCTGCTACCCTTAGCTTGGACAATATTGTCCCACCAACACTGAGCCGAGTGCACAAATGAGTGGGCAACAAACTTCACCTTCTGGTCCGCTCGACACTCGCTAATATCAAGTACTACCTCCATCCCTCTCACCCATAGGTGAGCAGCAGCAGGAGTGCCATTACCATCAAAGGTAGGGGGCTTCTATCTTTGAAATTCCCCATAGTTACAGCCTCGTGTTGCCTCATTCACATTCTCTTCTTCCTTCTCCTCATCATTGGAGAGAAACGTCTCAGTTTCCAGTCACTCCAGTCCTCCCGAGGACCTGTACCTCTCCCTTTTTTTCTCCTTCCCACACATCGTTTATCACTTATGTCACCACAAATGGTAGGATCGTCTGCATGACCTGATGCACCTCCTTAACAATAGCCTCCTTCACTAAGGCTTTCAAGTTACAACTCTCGTCTCCGCCCTCTGGATGAGGGGTCTCGGGCTCTTCATAAGGCACCTCTTCAGTCCTAGACCTTCCCCTCGTGACCCGTGGTTCAACATCACTCCACCATGACGTCCACTACCTGAAGCCTTAGAAGATCTACCGCTAGCCATCGTCTAAGCATGCTATAAGATTCAAACACCAACACAATCATTCAAGGTAATAGCTCAGTTTATGTCAAGTATAGTAAGTCCCTAATTATAGTGGTTAGTTGTGATTAGCCACATAATTTACTTTATATACCCCAAGCATTTCCTATCCTGACTACATCAGTATCTATATCTACTAAGAGCACATAACTACATAATATGCGCACGTAATACCAGTTAACATTAATAAATTATCTGATCACATGTAGCTACTCGGACCGACATCCCTACCCTTTTCTCCTATTCTTAGTTTAAGTTTAGGTTTCTTTTGAAAACTATAGCCATTTCACTTAAACTTTGGCTCCAATACCAACTTGTAAGGCCCCGTTCCCGGGACACTCACAGTTGGTCAATCATCGCACATAAAACATACATTTACATTAACTTTACTAAAACCAAGCAGCGCAAACATTTAAATAACTTTCTCATCTCATTAAAAATGCTTTTGCAAAATAATACAATCATTCATTACATAATACCATTTGTTTGCATTACAATGCAAAAACAATAAACAAAACAATGCCATCAAAAAAGAGCCAAGTAGCCGCCCCGTGCCATCCTCAGCAACATTTACCTGCCAACTAGAAATACATAAAAGTCAGCGTTGCTGAGTGAGTTTTAGTTTTATAATAACATTATATTACCTTTCATTCATTAAACCATTTTCTTTGCAATCGCACGTGATCACACATCATACGTTCATCAAGGTAATAATTATTATCTTCATCATCGTTCGTTTGGTACATATCGCACGTTTCGCATATTTCATACTTATCGCACTTTTCGTACATTTATTATCTTTCACTTCTATCTAGGTCATGTCATATGCTTAACCCTCCGTGAGCACAAAGCTATATCATCTAGGGTTAAGCGAAAAGGACCCCATTTTGCACATATTGCACATATCACACGTATAGAGTAGTCACTAAGACTGACTCCCTTGTGTGTGTGAAATCTTATAGGTTAGCCAAAATCGCATGATACATAACACATAGTAATTACCAAATCACACGTATTGGATCAGTCACCAAGACTAACTCCTACTATGTGTATGAACCCTTTGCAAGACTTTTCATTCGTTCATTCATTATGTTCCACTTTCATTATCTTAAATCTTCCACTTCGTTAAGATAATAATTTACGTTCATTATCATAATCATACCACATAAAGTCACATTATAATACGTAGCAGGGAACATAAGAAAACATATCATACATAAGCATAACATCATCACGCATCATCTACATAACATACACCATCACACATCATAAACTTCATGCATCGCATATACACATACATACGCATATGCACCACAAGCATAAGTCATCATCAAACATAATTAATCCTCCGCAGGATAGCAGGGGTTCGGGGGCGGCAGCCGCTGACAGCGGGGTCCTAGGGGCAGAAGCCCCAAGTGGGGTCCAAGGGGAAAAGCCCCTGGCTGGGTTCGCGCTGCCATGTTTCGCCAGCAGTTTCGCTGGTATCTTCGCTGCTAGTTTCACTACCAGTTTTGCCTAACTTTCGTTGGATAACACTGTCTGCGAAACTACCTGCGAAACTATAGTTTTGCTGGAAGACTCAAAGATTCACTAGACAAATACATAATTTCACTGGATGAACACCTAGTTTCTTAAAATGAACACCTAGTTTCGCAGAATGGGCTGAAAATTACAAACCAACCCATTTTTGACCCCAAACTTCAATCTTTTACATCCAAAACCTTGGTTTATAATCAAATAAGCTATATCTAAGTTTCTTACATGTTTTCTTACACAAAAACATGGGTTTCGGGTGAATATTTGCCACTTTCAAAAACCCATTCCTTAGAATAGGGGATCTAGAACTAACCTGGACTCAATGAGTAGCTTCTCAATCAAGCTTTCAAAACAAAGGTTGCACTACATAGCCTGCAGATAAGTTAACACTCTAAGGGGTTAATTTCTGCCTAATTTCGCTGCTAATTTCATTGGAAGCTCAGCATTTTCAGTACTAGTTTCGCGAGTAGTTTCGTTGCTAGTTTCGCTGGCATATTCGCTGGCATCTTCGCTGCTAGTTTCGCTACCAGTTTCGCCCAAATTTCATTGGATAACCCTATCTGCAAAACTAAATGCAAAATTGTAGTTTCGTAGGAAGACCCATAGAGTCACTGGAAAAATAGATAATTTCGCTGGATGAACACCCAGTTTCGCAAAACGGGCTGAAAATTACGAACCAACCCATTTTTGACCCCAAACTTCAATCTTTTACATCCAAAACCTTGGTTTATCATCCAATAAGTTATATCTAAGCTTCTTACATGTTTTCATACACAAAAACGTGACTTTTGGGTGAATCTTTGCCACTTTCAAAAACCCAAGCCTTAGAATCCGGGTTTACATCAAAATGAAATATTAAATGTTGTTTCTTACCTGGATTCTTGGTGTTTCCTTGTTGTTCGGAAAACACCGATCTTCAATCTCGTGATCAACCGAGCCTTAAATCTTCAATTCTCTCCACTTTCTCTCTTTACACTCTCTCTAGAAATTGGGGTGTTGAGTTGCAAATGAGAGCTCTCAAGCTGATCCATTTATATATATTAGGTGTTCCAGGGACCTTAAACTCGCGAAACACATATCCCGCAAGGTCTATGCCGTCCATACTCCATTACCTACTTATTTTCTTTAAATAATCTTGGCTAAATCCATTATTATTAAGTGTCTCGTTTCAAATTTATTCCGGCATTACATAACATTGCCTTGACCAAGTGTATTTTGGATTTGGTTGAATGTTTTGTTATGTTTGGTTTTACTCTTCAAAAGAGTTGTAATAATATTTTATGTTTGTTACTTTGGGTTGTAATTTATTTATTCTTTAATTATTAAATAACTAGATTAGGTGCATTTCTTTTATTAGAAAAAATATATTAGGATATAATTCTTGTAAAATAAGATGCAAAAGAGGAAGACCCAAAGGAAGACACAAAGGAAGGACGAAAAAGAGACATGGACACTTGAAGCATTTGGATGTTGATTCAAGTGGGAGTTCATGGACACCTTTTGATGTGTCATTGTTAACCCTTAGGAAAGACCTAATAACAACACTTGTGATGGCAAACAAGTATTGTCAACTTAGTGGCTATGGTCATGCACTTATGATTGTAATGGTTGTGCTTGTTTGGTTGTTTGTTATATGGTTGATTGTTTGATATTTGGATATGCATAACAAACTTATTAACAAACATTACAAGCTAAAAAAATATGGTTCTTTATCATTAAGTGGTTAATATAATATTATTAAAAGGATTAATGATTTTTATAAAAGGGGTTTTATTAAAAAGAAAATTGTTAGGTATCATGTGTTTGAAAGCATGCAAATACAAGGTACATAGAATTTTCTAAACTATAGTTATGAAAACATAAAATTTATTTTAAAAACAAGTTTAACACCATCCTTTTGCACAACACTTGAGTCACTTGAAAACTCTTAATGGGATAACGGTCACCTAACCATTTTGAGGGAAATTGTGATTTGAGGTGGGAATATCATATTTGTGGGATAAATGTCACCTAACCACTTATGTTGGTAAACCCACATGTGTGTGCAAGTATGGTGACTTGATTTACAAACCATGTTAATTTAAATAATAGGATAAAGGTCACCTAACCACTATTTAAATGTAATGTTGGATTCTAGAATTTTAAATTGTGTAAGACACATAAAAAGGTATTAATAATTAAAATATGATTATATCGAAAATACTAAAAATTGAACTTTCTTAAATTTTCTAGATGGCTATAAAAATAATGAAAATAATGATATCATGTTCACTCACACACTATCGCTAAGAACTATTCTCCAAAAGGAGCGTCTAAACCATAATAACTTTATAGATTTGTTTTGAAAATTGAGAATTGTTCTCAAGCAAGGGAAACGGTTGCATATTTTAGACGATCTGATTCCTGATCAACCTAATGAAGATGATGTGGAGGCCTATAATAATTGGGTGAAATACACAGAGGACTCAATCCAAATGTCTTGCCACATGTTGGCAAATATGACTCTAGATCTCCAAAAGGAGTACGAACATCACGGAGCGTACGAAATGATTACCTGGTTGAAGGAAACGTCCCAACAACAAGAAAGGGTAAAGCACTTCGAAACGGTTCGAGCACTCCATGCATGTCGTATGGATGACACACAAACGGTTTCATCTTATGTACTTAAGATGAAAAGCCATATTGACCACCTCTAAGGGCTGAATTGTCTCGTCTCGAAAAAGTTGGCTACATATTTGATCCTTAACTCTTTGTCAAAAAGGTTTGACAACTTTTTTATGAATTATAACATGAATAAATAGGACAAGATCATAAGTGAGATTCACTCTATGCTCAAAACAGCCGAAGCGGCCATGGGAAAAAGGGTTTTACCCGTTCTCAACTTCAATGAAGGTGGGAACAAGAAGAGGCCTCACCCCGCACCTAAGACAAATGTTGCCTAGGGTAAAGGTTATATTAAGGGGAAGGGAAAGTAAGTTGTAAGAGCTCCACCACCAAAAGCAATGGAGAAGAAACAAAAGGTGGCTTTGAATGACCTATGCTTGAAGTGTGGGGAGATTGGACATTGGGCAAGAAATTGCCCTGACCATCTCAAAGAGTTGCAAGCTAAGAGGGATGTCACACAAACATCAGGTACAATTTTCATGATTCCTATTGATCTCAATTTAATATCCTCTAACACATGGGTATTGGATACCGGATGTGGAACTGATATTTGCAACTTATTGCATGGGTTCAAAAGAAGTAAGGACTTCAAGAAATGGGATTTTAGCCTCTACATAGGGAATGGGGCAAAAGTTTAAGTTGAAGACCGAGAGGACTACATCTTGAAGCTTCCAAATGGTTTGGAAGCAATTTTGAATAATGTTTTGTATGCTTCTAGTTTGACTTGGAATATTTTTTCAGTTGCCCAATTAAGACAATATGTTTATGTTATGACATTTATTGAAAATGAAATTTATGTTACTTTAAATGAAATCTTTTATTTTAAAGCTATTCCTATTAATCGTATTTAGGAATTGGTTCGTGAAAACACATTATATGATAGCTCATTATACCAAACCACCACCAAAAAGCTCAAATTGGATTTGAGTGACACCTATCTTTGGCATTGTGGTCATATAAACAAGAAGCACATACAAACACTTCAAAAGAATGGTCTTTTAAAAGCTAGTGAATATGATTCATTTGATGTATGTAAATCTTGTTTACAAAGAAAAATGACTAAGGCACCTTTTATTGGCAAAACCGAAAGGGCAAAAGAATTATTAGGCATCATACATTTGGATGTATGTGGTCCTTTTAAGCCAATGACTAGGTAAAATGAAAGATACATCATTACCTTTACTGATGACTATAGTCGATATGGGTATGTGTACTTCTTTAGACATAAAGATGAAGCTTTTGAAATGTTCAAAATCTTCTAGAATGAAGTAGAAAATCAACTTCACAAGTCAATAAATATTATTCGCACCGATAGAGGAGGTGAATATCTAAATGATGCTTTTAGAGATCATCTTAGAAGTTGTGGGATTGTCTCACAACTATCTCCACCAGGATCACCAAAACACAATGGTGTGTTCGAGAGGAGAAAACAAACTCTATTAGATATGGTTCGATTTATGATGGCTAGAAGATCATTGCCTCTATCATTTTAGGATTTCGCTTTGCTCTCTGCGGCCCAGATTTTGAATATGGACTGAAACAAGAAAGTGGTAAAGACACCTTTGAAATATGGCATGGATGGGTTCTATCTCTATCATATCTAAAGGTGTGGGGATGTGAGGCTTATGTTAAGACTCCTACCTCAAACAAGTTAGAAAGCCGCTCCACTAAGTGTGTCTTTATTGGATATCCTAGAGATTCTATGGTATATTATTTCTATGATCCATTGAAACAAAAGGAGTTTGTGTAACACCCGGTTATTTTAAAGTTGAAGAAAAAGAAGATAAAGTGAAAGAAAAGAAGGAAAAGAAATAAAACCCAAGTCTAGGGGTAAAAAGTGTCCAAGAGGACAAAATGTTTGAAAAGTGGGTGTAAAAGGTGGTATGGCAGCCCATATGTCCCATACACCCCTGATTTTCGGATTTTAGAGAGAGAAAGAGCAGAGCTCGGGTTTGAAGAAGAACAAGAAGAAATAATTCGAATTCAAGGTAAGAATTCATGTTGTTAAGGTGTTCTTAACTGCTTATGTCCTCGGGTTTATGCTTATGTGTGTTTGTATGTGTTCGGGTATGTTTTAGTGGGTTTCTAAGCGGTTGAATTCAATTTGCAAACGAGTTGGGAGGAAGCGATACTCAAGCGCTGCAAAGGTGAGTTCTAGGACCCCACTTTTATTGGTTTTTAACTAATTTTGGGGCTGGAATTGCATGAATGTATGGTTTTATTTAACTGGGTTTCGGACCCGTATGCGTGAATATGTGAAGGATGATGTTATGATGTGATGTGTGACTATGTTCATGCTCGATGATGTATGATAGGGTTTCTAAGGCTTAGAGGGAAAAATTTAAGCTTAGAACATGATGTATGGTGAGTTGAAATCGAATTTGATGTTTTAGGCTCACAGGTTAAGTTTGTAAATCTGCCTAAGTGTTGGAAAGTAAATGTGGATGGAAAGAGGTTAATGCGGATGAACATTAACCAATGAGTAAGTCAATGCGGATGAGCATTTGACTAAGTCAGGGAAATGCGGATGAAGTCAATGCGGATGAGTATTTGACTAAGTCAGGGAAATGCGCATGAAGTCAATGCAGATGAGCATTTGACTAAGTTTGGGAAATGCGGTTGACTATAGCAAATATGGATGCAGTCAATGCGGATGAGCATTTGACTAAGTTTGAGAAATGCGGTTGACTATAGCCAATGCGAACGATTATAGCAAATGCGGATGAGCATTTGACTAAGTCTGGGAAATGCGGATGACTATAGCAAATGCGGATGAAGTAAAGCAAATGCGGATGAACAATAAGGCCAATGCGGATGAACTATAGTCAATGCGGATGAACTATAGTCAATGAGGATGAACTATAGCCAATGCGGATGAACACTTAAAAAATTCTGACTTTTTTGGGGAAAAAGAGGTAATGTAGGCTTGACCTATGAGATTCTTGGGGTTATGTAAGTTGACTTTTGAGGTCATAGATGGTATGATAGGCTTGTAATAATATGTGCTTGATGTTTATGCATGATGCTTATGATGATGATGATGATGTTGCATGGTTATGCATGATGTATGTTATGTATGTATGATGTCATGCTTGATGATATATGAATGATATGTTTATGTTCCTTATGATGATGTATTTTATCTTTCCCATGACTTTATGTGTTATGATAATGAATGAGCGAAGTATTATGTAATGTAAAGTGAAAGATAATGAAAGAGGAACATGATGATGAATGCATGCATTAATGAATTAATGAATGAAAGAAATTCTTGCAAGCACTGTATGTCGGGACACACCATTAAAAGGTGTTAGCCCAACGGTGTGCGGGTTCGCTACCCCGGGGGGATGCACATCGGGATCTTTCTTTGTGGTTGACCATATGGATGATCCATTGTCGCGTATCTTAGGTATTGTGACCACGTGGTGCTGGGCACCACTGATGAAGGTCTTTTAAAGGCCTAGGTCCAGTATCACGAGCATGAAGGGCATTGCATATCACAATGGTATGCCTAAACTTTACCTTAGGTACTGTGACCACCTGATGCTGGGCACCACTGATGAAGGTCTTTTAAAGGCTTAGGTCCAGTATCACGAGCTTGAAGGGTAAAGTTCATGGTGATGATGAAAGTAATGAATGAATGAAAGTATGAACGAAAGAATGATGAAGATAATAATGATATTATCTGTATGTACGTATGATGTATTATCACATACAATGGAAATGAAAGGTTTTAATGAAAGTAAATTATGTTTTGTTATAAAACTAGAACTCACTCAGCAACGCTGACTTTTATGCATTTTCCAGTTGGCAGGTAATGTTGTTGATGATGCCACAAGACAGCTGCTCAGCTCTTTTGGATGGCATCCTTTTATATAAAGCTTTTGTGATGTAAGACAACGATGAAATTTTGTAACCAACAAACGATGCATTGTTTTGCAAAAGTTTCTATGATGAAATGAAATGCCATTTTTGCATGTTTCCGCTGCGAATGTTTATTTAATTTAAATGTAAAGTGTATGTTTTATGTGCGATGATTTACCAGCTGTAAGCATCCCGGGAACGGGGCCTTACAAGTTGGTATCAAAGCCAAAGTTTAAGTGAAATGGGTAAGTTTTCAAAATAAACCTTGACTTAAACTGAGAATGGGACGGAAAGATGATGGGATGCCAATCTGAGTAGCTGCGTGTCATGAGGTATTTTCCTAAAGTTAACCTGTACTATGTGCGCATGTGATATGTTATGTGTTGTATGTAGATTTAAATACCGATGTAGTCAAGACAGGTAATGCTTGGAGTATGAAGAGTAAAGTAAGTGGCTAATCACAACTGGCCACTGTAATTAGGGACTTACTATACTTGACATAAACTGAGCTGTTCCCTTGAATGACCGTATTAATCTTTAAACCTTTCAGTGTGAGTTAGAGGATGGTTGGTGGTAGATCATTTAAAGCTTCACGAGGTGGAGGACGTAGTACTGAACCACGAGTCACAAGAGGAAGGCCTAGATCCGAAAGCGGTTGTGGAGCCTCAGTGAAGGAGGCGGTTATGGAGGAAGTGGTACTGAACCCTTATCCGGAAGGCGGTGATGAGAGTGCAAACCTGAGAGCCTCAGTGAAGGAGGCGGTTGTGGAGGAAGTGCATCAAGTCATGCAGGCGATCCTATCATTTGTGGTGACCGAAGTAATAAAGGCAGTTAGAGAGGGGGAGAGAAGGGAAAGGAGTGGACCTACGTGTGAAAGAAGACAGCCCGAGACTGAGATGGTTCCGTCTGATGAAGAAGAAGAAGAAGAGCCTTCGTTGAAGGTGGCACGAGGCTGTAACTACGGGGTGTTTATGAGATGCAAGCCCCCTACTTTCGATGGAAACGGCACTGCTGCTGCTGCTCACCGGTGGGTGAGGGAAATGGAGGCTGTTCTTGAGATCAGTGAGTGCCGTGAAGACCAAAAGGTGAAGTTT
>BJCM01269904.1:0-18678 GCA_018326385.1 Flaveria bidentis
AAGTTACTATGATCAATTTCATTTCCAGAGATGGAAGATGTGCCAGACTCAGTTTGTCCAATTTCAATACCATCATTAGGAATAGGTTGTGATCCTTCTTGATCTATTGAGATTGAATGATCTGAAGCTGAAGAAGCATGATCATTGTCCTTGAATTGTATCTTTGAATCCTTGACAAATGAGAATAATGGATAAGCTGGGCGAGAATCATCTGAATCATCAGAATCAGAATCATCACTGAAAGATCCAAGGTCTCCTCTAGAGTTCTTTTTATCTGTAAAATCATCAGATTTATTAAACAAGTTAGATTGAAAAGAGTTTGACAAAGAATACATTATATATCAACAAAAACATTAAGCTCCTAAACTAGGTACACGTATATCAACAAAAACATTGTACCCTGAATACATTATGTGCCTAATAGATATTATAATAAACTTTAACTAAATTAGTGTTCTCTTTTATATATCATGTGTTCATAATATTCCACTAATCTCTTAACCATGATTCCACCGTTGGCGGGGGTGTGACAGTCGAGTGTAAAATCCAGTAAACTCCTTAGAAGGATCGATAATATCATCAATCTCAATCCATAAAATGTGGAATGAATGGTGATTGAAATGATAAACATAATCTCACCAGTAAAAAATGAAATACATAATCAAGTAAATAAATTGCTTTCTCTATTGAATTCTGATTGCATAAAGCATTAGAAAACAAGGAAATTGGTAAGTGTTACAAGTTCCAAACTAAAAATCTATTTATACTTAGCAAGAACTTTTCGTTTTTCAAAGTTTTCTCTTTTCAAAAGTTTTGGCAATTTTAAAAATTTTCAAAATCTTAGATCAAGTTATCATAGATTTCAAAGCAAAAGCTTAAAACAAAAATTATCAAATGCGAGAACTTTAAGGATGTAATCGTCTTTTGCGAAAACTTATCTATCATGCTATAATAAGAATGTTTTCGCATATATTTTTCAATTCAACAGGTTTTTTGCAGGCATAAACTTGTCCAATTCTATCAAAAAACGAACAATTTAACCAACTAATTTGTTCAGAAATCTATTTAGAGTTTAGGTGATGTTAATTATGTTCAGTTAATCACCAAATTGTCTCCAAATCCAATTCAATAGGTCAACTCTTCAAGTTCAAAACCTCTAAACACCAATACCAAGTTCTTTAAAGAAAACTCTCCACAAATTAAGCTCAAAACTAATCTATAATAAACCCAATTTGATCAACAAACTAAATCAAGCATAGAGACCTTCAATCCGAGCTCAATTGTGTCACCAAATCAGTGAAGAGCATTAAAGCTTTCATAACAATTGTAAAATCTAGGAAGCTTCTTAGAAAGATTGAATATATGATTATCTCAATCCATCAAACATGAAATGAATGATGTTTGTAATAGTAAACATAAGATTACTAGTCAAAATAAAAAAGATTTGAGTTTTGGAAAATAAAAAATCAAGATTATGTGAAAACTTGAGGTAAAGCAAATCTTGGAGGTGGAGCGAAAACATGTGTGGGGTTAGAACTTTTTGCTTAAAGAGAAAACTTCTTACTTAGTATAAACTAATCTTAAGCCCCCGCGTTGCAGCGGGGGCGTAAACATATCAAGTAGCACAAATGACACACCGTCAAAAATCATTAACATTAAAAAGCTCGTAGTAAAAAAATAAAAATAAAAACGAACGAAAAGTAGGTGTAAAAATATTAAACAATGTAGGCGAACCGTGTGACACATAAAATAATAAGTAAGCCGATCTAGAACCAACATGTTACGACGGGGTCGTTAAACAGGGAAAACATAAATGTAAAAACGTTGAACCACACTTGTACATTGTGGTGATTTAACTTGCAAATTTTAGACCTAACCTAAAAATAAACAACTTTAAAATGTGAAAATAAAAGAGACCAAAATTGAAAGTATAGAAATTGGGGCCAAATTGTAAAAATATAAAAGTATTGGATTAAGATAAGAAAAAAAGTTAAGGATTAAAAAAAACAATGATGAGTACAACTTATTATGCATATTATACAACTTTTTAAGCTTAACAAAGTTAGTAATGAGTAATATATAAATGTTACAATATTATCATTGGCCATTAACACCAGAAAAACACGTATTGAAAAATAAAAAAAATATAACCGAACGGAAAGTAACGTAGTAATGTAAAACATTAAAGGCAATAACTTAGTCGATTTAGGATCTGCATGTTGCGACAGGGCCGTTAAACGAAAAAAATAGGTGTAACAACATTGATCACACACATATGTTATCAATATGTTAGCTCTTAAAATTTAAAACGAAATATTTGTAAAAACTAAATGTATATGGGCCAAAGTTGAAAATTGAAAATTATAGGGTTAAATTGTAAAGGAGGTAAAAGTATTAGATTTAACATAAAGAGTAGAAAAAACAAAATATATGTACAACTTTTAATACTAAGAATACAATACTATACTATATGCAGTTGGTAATTAGTATATATTAAATAGATATTTTGCTTTGTAACTTGTAAAATTTGTTAATTTCCTTGTTTTGTAATGCTTTGTACAATCAGTAATCAATAGAGAAAAAAATTATCTCCCCACTCATTTTAGCAACTCCAAGATGAAATTTGGTTAGAATATAGTGAAAAAAATAGATAAAGTCTATTGCTTTGATTGTTGCTTACTTATAGAAGTTGTCAAAAAGATGCATTTGTGCCAAGGGCTTTAATGGATGGCATAAAGCTAATAGACTTATGAGTATAGAATTTGAATAAAATGCTACACGTACGATTTCTAAATTTTTGCATAATGATAGATTATCATTTTGTGGTGATGCCGAGTTTGGAAAATCCCTTTATAAAGGATATTTCACAAACCACTTTGGACGAAAACATCTTTTAGGTCTGACAATCAATCAATGCGAGAATAATGTATATTTAGTTGACATAGACCTCTAGTTAATTATGTTATTTTAATTTCATGTTTTTGATTAGGATGATAAGATAAATTGGTTTTCTATCAAACAAACACCGTGAAATTTCATCCAAATCAATTTTCATATTAGTTGAAGATGGAAAATCAAACTCCATTGGCTTCCTTTTTAAAAATTATTACATAAACCCTAAATTCATGTTTAAACAACTACAATTGATATTTAATAGCTTCATTAACTAAAGTTTCAAGTTACTTTCACTAAACAAAAATTTGACATAAACATATGTAATTTCCAAATAAACAAATTTAATCTCAAGTTCCAATATTCAGACTTTCATGGTTAAATACAAGAAACAAGCAAACAAAACATTTACCGGTGTTGGTTGCTTTCAATTTTCAACCAACAAAGGTGATTTTCAAATCATTACTTTTACCAAACCAAAATCAAGCTAAATATAAAAAAAGATGGTCAAAACTATCCTTTTTACCAAACCAAAATGAAGCAAAATATTAATAAGAAGGTCAACACTATCCTAATTCGAAGTGGCAAAGCCACGCAAGGGGAGGGGCAAAGTAGTGAATCGATGGGGGTGGAGTATTAATGGTAGGTAAAAAAATCAAGGGATTTATGTTTGACAAACAAGAAGTGGGCTTTTTAGTTTACAAATTTGTTTAAGAATTAGATGATTGGGTTTAACATATGTAATTCAAATAAGAGAATTGGTCTTTTTAATTAAAAAAATCTTATTTGCGTTTTTAATTTTTAAATAGTACAAGATCACAAGAATATTTATTTAAATTTTTGTATAACTTATTAACTACTTTTTAATTTACAGTAAAAACTTATATAACTTTTATAAAAACCTAATGAGCAATGGGATTGTAATTCTTTTCCATAAAGTAATGGTGTCAGTTGTAAAATAAGATTGTTGTTCCGAATTTAAGTAATATACATTCTACTTAAAACCAAAAAAGGTTGCTTGCGTTACCCAACATCAGGTTTATAAATCTCCATATTTCTTGCTTGATTAGAATTTTAAATTATCTAATTTCTAAAAATTAGTTTTACCTAATTCTTTTAATATGTTATTCTATCTATTCCTCAGATTAATTAAATTAAGTGTGCTTTATTTGTTTAAAATAAGTGGGCTTTTTTGTTTAAGTGTTTTGATTTATTTATATGCTCCTAGTTTGTTGATTTCTTGTGATTCTAACATGTTGGTTGGTCCATTTGATCGTATTACAGTGCAAATTAGATGAAAAATCATTCAATATTAGACATACAAACCATACACAATGAATATAGAAGATTGAATACAATAAGAACTCATTCAAAATAAGACAATTAACATCATAACAATCAATAACATCAAGCACAATGATATTTCTGAGTAATAACTGCTTTGAAAAGGTAACTTGCAACAATGATTCACGATTAAGGTTTTGCAAGCTTACCCAACAATGAAAAAGATCAAATCTATATATAGCAGTCTTAGTTTCGCAGACAGTTTCGCTGTCAGCGAAACTGTACTGCCGAAACTATAGTTTCGCCCGGCAGAAACAGTAGTTTCGCCAGGATAACTAATCAGCTGACAAGGCAGGCCGGCTGCAGCTTTCAGTTGGCCAATCTCCTCAAACAACTTCTTCAGTAGACAGTTTTGATCAACAAGCATCTTCTTCATTCCTTTATCATCTCATCTTTTTGCTTCTCCCGTATCTCTTGGTTGGTGAGCTTCATCTTTAGCATACCCAGTTCATTTGCCAAAGAATTGTTAAGATTATGGATCATATCTTCATCTAGATCTCCTCTTTCTTCCCTCCTCTCAGTGAATGCTTGATGTCTCTGTTTAGTTCGCCTCTCTGAATCTGTTGTATTAGCTTTCTTCTTTGACCTCTTCTCATTTTCTATCCTTATCTCTTCAGCTCTTTCATTTATATCTTCTTCAAAATCATAATCTTTCTCTTTAGCATATCTCTTTCTTTTCTTGGTTGCATCAGATTGTTGTGCCATGGTTTCTTCACCTCTTTTATTCTCAGATTCGTCCACCCGTCTAATGTAGTTCCATCTCTTCGGTGGGTACATGTTTTCCCAAAGATGGGTTATCTTTCTACTAAAATCATGGCGAATAGCACAACAGTCAGCAAAGATACGAGGATTCATTTGTACCAGCCTTTTCACCTCCCTGTGTTTTGGCACATTTGGTATAAGGTCGTCAAAGATCATTTGAAGAAATCAAAGATACAACAACCATTTATCTTTCTTCAAGGCCATAACATTCTCAGCCATGCAAGCAAATATCAGTCTGGCTATGTTTGCCTTCTCTCCTTTGCAGCACAACACCACTGCTTTAGCCCAGTCAATGTTTATCCCGTCCGATCCACCTTTACGATGATCAAGGCACATGATGAATACGCGAGCAATAAATCTCCATTCCTTGGAGAGAAAACACTTCTTGATCTCCTTTCGGGAACCAAAAACTGGCCCCTCATAACCCATGCTTCTGAATGCTTTGAACACCTATGTATCAGACATAGAAACCTCTTCACCAGAATCCTCCTCTAGCCTCAGAATCCTCGAAATAGTCTCTGCAGTAATCATCACCTCGTGCTCTAAGACTTTGGCAGTAATTCTTTGAGTATTTCCTCTTGTGTCATATTCAGCAGATCTCCAGAAATCTCTGATATGAAGGTCATATATGGTAGTGGAATGAGATATAGCATAAGATATGGGAGATCTTTGCAGCCATCTAATACAGTCTCTAAACTTGGCGACTTTCGGATGTGTATCATCCAAAATAGCAGTGATGTTGTTTCTCTCGTCGAACTTTAAATTTGCCATTGAAACCTAAGAGACAAACCAAATGAATTACATTAGAATAAAGTATGAAGAATGAAAACATAAAAAAGGATAATAACAAAAATAATAAAAAAAAATAAAAGAAATAAAATTTATAAATTCGTTGGCCGAAAATATAGTTTCGCAGTATTAGATTTAGTTTCGGCAAGCGAAAGTATAGTTTCGCTAGTAAAAGCACATTAGTTTTGCCCAAACAAGAAGGTAAATTCGACTGGCCAAAACTATAGTTTCGGCACAGCGAAACTGAAAATTAGGCAGCGAAACTGTTAAGTTTTCACGGACAGCATAACCTTACAATTTCGCTGAGAAATCAAGAACTTTCGTTCAATTTCGCTGGACTATCGGTAGTTTCGTTGAACGAACAGCGAAGGTACCAAAGAGTCTCGATTAAGTATACCTACAATGAGATGTTATTAACAAGATTAAAAGATGGTCCTGAGTTCGAAACTCACTTGCGAACTTGAATCAACAATCAATCATTAAAAAAACTCAGAATCACAAAATCATCAGATAGGGACACGGAGAAGCCCTAAAGGACATCACAGGTCGATAGTGCGAAAGTGAGAAAATAATTTCGCAAAATGATTTAAATAGCATATAGTTTCGCAGCCAGCGAAACTATAGTTTCGCCCGACGAATCTATAGTTTCGCTTGGCGAATCTGCAATATTGTCAGATGAAACTCAGATAGAAAAGACATCTCACAGGATGAGCATGCTGAGCGAAATTGCAATTTCGTCTAGCGAAACACATAGCGAAATTATAGTTTCGCTGCATTTTTTTAATCAATAGCAACCATAACTAAGATAAAAAATTAGAGATCACATCCTCAAGATATGTATTAGCATAGAGATTAATTTAGTCATCGGCCGGCAATGAGATCATACCGATAACTGAATCTAATCACAGTCTTTGAATGATTTTGAAATATTCAGACAAATCAATAACAATTGTTGATATGTTTTCCCACTTAAACCCATGCCTTATCTTTTTCAACAAACAACATATGATTTGTTAATGTTCGATTAGATGCTTTAGAATGTTAGGACCCCACAATCATTTGGCAAAAACCCTCACCCAACCTCAGGATTTCTTGAATTTTGAAATGATCTTTATAGAGCAAGGTGTGTGCATTAGTGTGCAAGTGATTATCAACAGAATATTGCATTCTGTGATGAATTCATCGTTTAGAAGATTTGACAAAACGTAGACCAAAATAGTGAGAGCTCCAGGTATATACTCACGTATAACAGACGAGATCGCCATATAAATATGTGCCGATGAGAGCTCCAGGTCAATACTACCGTACAGCAAAGGAGATCATCACTCCAGGCAAGTACTACCGTACAGTAGAAAAGATTAGCACAAGGACAAGACACAAATATACAGGACAAGAGCCAAAGATCAATTCTCAATCCACTTTTTGCTGGGACTCAGTTTTCATGCAGGCCAAAATGATCGCGTAAATCCAGACATCCTTAAGCAGATATTTTAATTTAAATCATATTGCTGCTGTATACTTTATTCTTCAGGCTGAGTCTACCAAACATATCGTTTAAAGAGTCTGTTTTCTTGACTTTAATATTCAATAAAAAATAAGATGTGAATTAGAGATCAGCATCAGTTACTATCATTTCTCATTTTAAGTACTAGTCATGCATAAAAGAACATGTCCGGAAGATATAAAATCATTTCTCGTCATTTCAAATTCAACACTCAGGCTATTTAGTTACTCACCCAAAACTTTATTTTAAAAGGATAATATTATTAAAATGATTATTATTATTATTTTATTTTAAAAGTAAAATTTATAAAAGAAAAGAAAAGAGGTTTAAAAGGATATTAACCCTTGCATAGAGATCAATTCATAAAAGTAAGGTTTATCAAAAGTTTTTATGAAAAGATCTGTCTTTTGATGTTTTGTATCAATGGGAATAATATCGATAAAACCCTTTTCTTGGGCATCACGAATTGTATGAATCCGTGTTTCGATGTGCTTGGTTCAAGAATGATGAATAGGATTTTTAGTGATCCTGATGGTTGCTTCGTTATTACAAAACAACGGCGTGTGAAGAAAGTTGATTCCATAGTCAATCATCTGGTGCTATATCCAAAGGACTTGGGAACAACAACTAGAGGCAGCAGTGTATTCTGCTTCCCCTGTAGAAAAGGAAACAATGGTCTGTTTCTTGCTCTGCCATAACACAAGACAATTGCCCAGGTATTGACATCCTCTAGTCACTGATTTTTTGTTTAACCCGCAACCATTAGAATCACTGTCAGAATAAGGATGTAAATCAAAATTCCCTCCATAAGGATACCATAGACCTAAACAAGATGAGCCTTTGAGTTAACGAAAAATTCTCTTGACAACCTTCTCATGAGACTCTTTTGGGGCCGACTGATATCAAGCACAATATCCTACAGCAAAAGTGATATCAGGACGACTTGCTGTAAGATACATTAGGGAACCGATCATAGATCTGTAGATGAGGATCAACAGGTTTTCCGTTCTCATCAGGAGTGAGACATGTCTGAGCAGTAAAGGGAGTCAATTCAGGAGAGACGTCATCCATCTTGAATTTCTTCAAAATTTCCTTAACATACTTCTTCTGATGAATTAGAATGCCTTCATGCTTTTGTTCTACTTGTAATCCTAGAAAAAAGCACATTTCGCCCATCATACTCATTTCAAACCGATTACGCATCACTTCTTCGAACTCCCGACATAACAGAGAATTGGTGGAACCAAAAATAATATCGTCGACATAAACTTGGACAAACAACATTTCACCATTCACTTCTTTCTTGAAAACAGTCATATCAATAGTGCCACGAGAGAAACCATTGCTTAAGAGATACTGGGTCAGGGTCTCATACCAAATCCTAGGAGCCTGATAAAGACCATACAGAGGCTTGTCAACTTGAAAAACAATATCGGGAAAGTCAGGATCATCAAAACCTGGTGGTTGACACACATATATCTCTTCATCAATGTCTCCATAAAGGAAAACACACTTGACATCCATCTGATAGACCTTGAACTGTTTATAAGCAGCATGAGCAAGAAAAATCCTTATTGCTTCAAGACGGGTGACGGAGCGAAGACTTCAGTATAGTTAATCCCTTCTTCTTGAGCAAATCCTTGCACCACCAATCTACACTTGTTACGCACCACCACACCACGATCATCAGGTTTATTCTTGAACACCCATTTTGTACCAATCGGGCATTTGTTGGGAGGCAGGTCAACCAAAGTCCAAAGTTTGGCTTTCTAAATTGTTGAAGCTCCAATTGCATTGACAGCATGGGTCCTGTAGAGTGGCATGCATATTTTTCGGGACAGTTTGAGAGATGAAGCAAGAGAAGAGGTAGATATTAATCAAACCAGATTGCCTCCGCGACCGAACACCAACAGTTATTGATCCAATAACATTATCAAGAGGATGATCTTTCAAAGTTTTGAAGTATGTTTCTAAAGAGAAGATGTTTGGAGAAGTTTCGCTCACAGATTGTAAATGATTAGATAATGGTGAGAGAGATGGAACAGACTGTGATGGGATAGATGTAGAGGATGAAGGAAGAGATGTTAGTGGTGGAACAGATGTTGGTGTAGTAGAAACAAGGGTTGGTGACAAATCAAATGATGGAGAAGATGGGGTTGAGGAAATAATATTTGTTTGAACATTTAGAATGGACGCATCATCATCAAAGACTGGAAGATTAAAAGAATTAAACACAGTATCGGAGTCAAAGAACCATGCTGGTTCAGATCGAACATTAGAAGAGTTAGACTCCTGCCAATCAACATAAAACGACTCTTGAACGATCCATGTTCTCTTGTTATATACTCGATAGGCCTTTTGAGAAGAAGAGTAACTGACAAAGTAACACTCGTCAGACATGGCATCGAACTTTGTCTTTTGAGATTGAGTATTCAGAAGAGTGCAAGAACAACCAAATGGCCGAAAGAAGTCAATTAAAGGTTTCCTTCTATGAAAAAGTTCATAAGGAGTCTTCATTTTGTCCTTGAAAATTAACACTCGATTTAGAACATATGAAGCACAATTGACTGCTTCAGCCCAAAAGATGATAGGTAACGAAGATTCTATCAGCATTGTACGTGCGGCTTCAATGAGAGCGCGATTCTTTCGTTTAGCAACACTGTTCTGTTGAGGTGTCCTGGCAGCACTAAATTGTCTCACAATTCCCTTTTGAGCACAAAAAGAATCAAGAATCTGATTTTTGAATTCAGTGCCATTATCACTTCTCAGGGCCAGAACCTTTCTCTTGCTGATTGTCTCGATTGAAAGTATTAACTTCTGCAATTCTTCAGCAACCTCTCCCTTGTGAGCAAGAAATCTCACCCATGAATATCTTGAGAAATCATTGGTAACAACAAGACAAAACGATTTTTTAGCAATAGATTTAACGCTAATTGGGCCAAACAAATCAGTATGTAACAACTCGAGAGGACAGGTTATGCTATTTTCAAGTTTTGGCTTATGCGGTTTTTTGTGTTGTTTTCCCTTGGCACAAGCCATACATTTTTCATTTATAGACAAATCTTTTGGAGGAAGTCCTCTAACAAGATTGTTTTTGACTAATTTGTTTATTATTTTAAAATTAACGTGACCCAATCGACGATGCCATAACAGAGACTCAAAGGTTGAAGCTTTTGAAAGAAGACAGGCTGCAGTAGACTTTGACTCCCTGGAGTTCATATCAAGAAGATATGTGTCATGTTTTCTTGGAGCACGCATAAGAATCAAGTCATCTGGAATATCAATTTCTGATTTTAAAAATAGACATTCATCAGATTTAAAGAAGATTGGAATGTCTATCACAAATTTGAGAAACACTCAAGAGATTAAACGCCAGCTCAGGGACATAATTGACTTTCTCCAAAGTTAAAGAACCATTGGAAACTTCTCCTTGACCAATCATCTTTCCACCCTTTTTGTCACTAGCAAAAGCAACATATACTCCATTTATAATTCGATAATTGGTCAGCAAGTCTTTCAATCCCATCATATGTCTGGAGCATCCATTATCTACATGCCATACGTTGTTTACAATCTTAGTTGATGACTCCTGAAATTAAATAAAAAACAGATTAACCAGGTGAAATAGGAACCCAAGATTGAACAACTTTATCTTTAGTAGAAGCAAATTTTTTGCAAAAGAAATTATTAACCAATTTTGTTAATTTATTTCCAAAATAGTTCCTATTAAAATGACCATGAAGCAATGTAGGACAATTCTTGACAAGATGATCCTCTTGACAACATTGGAAATAGTGTGGTTTGCGTCTAGGTCTGTGATGTGATGAGATAGGAATATGATCAATGAGAATTTCCTCATCACAATCAGATACATTTGAATCAATGTCACTAAATGTCTCATACATGCCACGAGGTTGAAGTTTATGTGAACAATAATTATTATTTACAGAAGTAGATGAATGATCATTTGAAGAACCAGTATAACTAGTTCCACTAGTGCTAGCTTCAGACGAAGTTGCAATTCTTTCATTTGATAAAGAAATATTTAATGGAGTAAAAGATGGAATTGGGTGAGAGAAGAATTTATCAAAACAATTAGTTTTATTTTTCTCGTTAGGCTTTGTAGAAAGATCAGTTGCACCATTATCATCATCAGAACAAAATACATCACCACAGTGTACTGAATTTAAAGATGAAATAGAAACATCATGAGAACATGATGTGACAGATTCGGTTACAGGAGAACTAGAAACAAAAACAGAATTTAAACTAGACTTATGATCTAAAACAGACTGCTGACAATCAGGTGTACTAATACTAGTGCATCCAAGCCACTAGTTGGTCCAATGTCGTAGTCTTCATGAACGTGCTTAGAATTAACACCCTCTAAACCTGCAGACATACTGTCAGTATTTGTTTTGATTAAATCATTAGAAGGATGAGGAACAGGGATAGGAAAATAACGGTATGTACTAGGCGGAGGATAGACCTTTACAATTTCATAGCCAAGTCCCGTTTTAATCCTAGCTCCCCGTTGAGATTTACATAGATCATCATGTTTCATTCCTGATATGGTCCATTTGTTAACTTTTACTGAAGTTTGCTTGTTTCAAATTTAACAAGGGTAACTCTTTCAGTCAAAGTGTTAATCTCAACATTTCCTTCCAAAACGATTCGTTTTAAATGATCATTTTCTTTTAAAGCCTCATTTAATTTAAAAAAATATTTTGATTCATTGATCTTAAGTTCATCATTAATTCATTTTAAATCCTTTTCATTATCAATTAATAATCGATTAGCTTTAAAAATCCCAAATAATCTTATTTTACAAGCAGATGAACACATATCCTGAATTACCTCATATGGAAGTCCCATAACCACTTTTTCAGCTGCTAGGGCCTTTTCATATTAGCATACTGGAATACTTGACTTGCTTTCCTCAACAGTGACAGTATCATCATCATAATCCTTTCCTTGCCCAGTGGATGAACTTCCTTCCTACTTTAGACTTTCAGATTTACTTGCCCTCATTCTAACATCTTTCTCTTCTTTCTCATTCACAGATGACACAAACTCCTCTTTGAATTCCTTGAAAGGGTCAAATCCATCTTCAATATCTTCCTTCCCTTTCCCTTTAACAAACTCAGCAACCAAAGCATGATTTATCTCAGTCCTTGTTTCCTCCACCTCTGCACTCCAATCAAAGTTAGAAATCAATGTTGTCTCCTTTTGTGATTCACATCTTCCTTCTCCTTCTCAATTGTTAATCTTGGAACTCCTGGATTGTTGGAATCGATGACAACTGGTGATGGACATTCATGTTTGAAATGTCCTAATTGTTTATAATTGAAATATCTCAGATTTTGTAACACCCGGCCCTTCGCATCAACAATATTGTTCGCTTTGCCCACGAAAAGCTCACGGATTTGCATTTGGTTTCCCGGGTGAAAACTTCCTAGGGAGGTCACCCATCCTTAGATTGCTCCAACCTGAGCACGCTTAACTGTGGAGTTCTCCTCTCATCCACAGCCAATACGCCCAAAACGTGTTGTTGATGTTAGAGACCAAACATTCCTTATGAACCAGGAATCTCTCATGTCCACGGCCGATGTGGGATATGTGTAGGGTGTCACAAGCACCCCCTGTTTGGACTCATCGTCCTCTATGAGCCCGAGAAGTCACCATACTTGGTGAAGTACGTCCCACACCTCGAACGACACATGAGTGGCTCTAATACCATTCTGTAACACCCGGCCCTTCGCATCAACAATATTATCCGCTTTGCCCACGAAAAGCTCACGGATTTGCTTTTGGTTGCCCGGGTGAAAACTTCTCAGGGAGGTCACCTATTCTTGGATTGCTCCCACCTGAGCACGCTTAACTGTGGAGTTCTCCTCTCATCCACAGCCAATACGCCCAAAATGCGTTGTTGATGTTAGAGACCAGACATTCCTTATGAACCAGGAATCTCTCATGTCCACAGCTGATGTGCGATATGTGTAGGGTGTCATAGTTTTGACTTATCAAATCCCAGTTTTGAATTAGAAGTTTGTCTGCCAAAGTTCTTTCGTCGAGTGCGTTCCATAAATCTTCAAGCTTTAAGAGTCAACATTGCCATTTGCCACTGGATGTCAGTTTCTTCAAGATCATCAGGATCTACCTGATACATGTCTTCCATTGTCTTTCCTTTTCCTTTCAATTAATTCTACCACAAGTGCTTCATAACTTTGAACAAACATTCCAAAAAGAGCCATTGTTTCTGATGGAACTGAAGTTTCAACATTCACCTTAGAATTAATCTGATCTCTTCCAGCAGTAACATTTCCTCCTGAAAAATTACTTGTATTAACTCCTCCTTGAATTGAATTCTGTATTTGAGAGCTTGCAGTGGATGATAATAAAGCAGCATTTTGAGCAAAAGCAGATGTAGGCATCATGGTCTGGTTAAATTCTCGTCTCTTCATGTCCAAATCAAAGGATTTAAGCTTTAATAATAATATCCATCAGCTTGTAGTCTGTGAACCCTCTTTCTTGCTTTAGCATCCTCACTTGAAGACTCCACTGAGGTGGGAGAGAGTCTAGTAGCCTGTTAACTTGTTCACTGTTGGAGAGCTTTTCATCGTATTTCTTTAAGGTGCTTGAAACTGTCAAGAAACGATTTGTGAGATCTGTCAGACTCTCATTCTTGTATCCAACAAAGAAATTGAATTCCTTCTCAACTTGAATGCTCTTATCCTTTACCAGATCATCGTTACCATCACAGAACTCACATAGTGCATCTTAAAGAGATTTAACATTTTTATGCTCTGCAAAGCGATTATAGATGTCTGGTGCCAGGCATAGAGTTAAAGCACCAAAAGCCTTTTGATCTCGATCAATCAACTTCAGATCCTTTTTAGTGAAAGAAGATGGGCCCTTATTCTGAGAGACAACATCACCAACAGTGACAGTTGGTATGTGAGGACCAGAAATAATCGATTCCCATTGATTGTGATCAGTGTAGAAGAAGAAAGCTTTGAGACATCTCTTCCAATCTTCGAAATTGTCTCCGTTAATGAGTCTATTGGGAGCAACACTTTCAAGATCTGCAAGAGTGAGTGATGCTAACTTTGACATTGTAGTTTCGCTGGGATTGATGCAGTTTTGGCAAGAGAAGAGAAAATTTCGTTGACAATTTCGCAGAGAAAACTAATTTCGCAGACAATTTTACAGTGAAGGCTAATTTCGCTGACACTTTCGCAGAGGAGGCTAATTTCGCTGACAATTTTGGCAGCAATTTCGCTAGCCAACTGTCACAACAGGATTAGTTTCGCCGAAAAGTTCGTATGATACAAGCTTTAACTTTTGTTCAAAATCACTTTCGGCAGCAATTTCGCTTGTTAAACCTTCACAAGCACTGGTGAACTTTTGTTCAAAGAGACTAATTTCGCAGAACAACTAGAAAACAATTTTAATAGTGATAACACCATAGTTTCTGTAACACCCGGTTATTCTTTTAAAAGAAAGATAAGAAACGAAGAATAAAAGTAGAAAATGCAATTTAACCCAAGTTGAGCGGTTTAAAGTGTCAAAAGGACAAAAAGAATAAAAGTTGGTACAAAAGCAACATGGCCGCCCACACCATGTTACTTTTCACCTTTTGCAAACGGATTAGAGAGAGAAGGAGCAGAGAACCTATGGGTTTGAAGAAGAAGAAAAAGAAGAGGCTGAATTCAATGTAAGAATTCATGGGTTTTTAAGTGTTTATGATGGGTTTTGTCTCGGTTATGTGCTTATGTGTTTGTGTGTGTGTTCGTGTGTGTGTGTGTGTTTGGTGGGTTTCTAGGTGTTTGAACTCATTTGCATACGGGTTAGAAGGAAGATACACCCAAAGTTGCACCAGGTGAGTTTCTAGACCCCGGTTTTACTTGTTTTAAACTCTTCTTGGGGCTGAAAATGTATTAAAACAGTTTTTATTATGATTATGTATGTATACCCGTATGTAGTATGCAAGTTTAATGATGATTCTTAGATGCTTATAGGTTGTTCATGTTTAGAATAGCCTTAGTAAGCTTGGAAATGATTAGTATGATCTTTAGGATTGAAAGTACCTTAGAAGCATGTTAAGCAGCAGGTTCATGCGTCTAAATAAGGCTCATGCGCCTAAAGTTATCTTAGAAATATTCTAAGTGGGACCATGCACCCAAACAGTACCCTCATGCGCCTAGAATATTAGCCAGATGACTAAGTGTGAAGCCATGCGCCCCAATAGTGTCCATGCGACCGAATGGCCCATGCGCCTAAGTGTTCATGCGACCGACTAGTCCATACGTCTGAATAGCCCATGAGCGTCTAAGTGTTAAAAATTTTAAGTGTTGGCTGATGCGCCTGCATAGTGATGAAGCGCCCAAACAGGGCTCATGCGCCCAAATAGTATTGGTGCGCCTAAACACTTAGAATTTATTACAAAATTTTTGGGAGTCTGTGCTATTAGGGCTTTGACCAAGGTTTGACTAGGGCTTATTAATGCTTAGTTTTATGCATGATTATGATTGTTTTATGATTGTTCCGTATTATTACTATTACTATTAGTGTATGACTTTACGTGGTGTGTTTATTATCGTAACATAAAGTATTACTAATAATAATAAAGCGAAAGAGCAATGAAATAAAATGTTAACAAGTCTTGCAAGCTTATAGGGGGTGCACAACCATGTTGTCGTTAGCTCAACTGTGATGTGGGTTAGCTACCTTATGATGCACACGGGGCCAGTCAATTGAGATTGGCGGACCTTTGCAGCGTACCCTAGGTGACTGGGCCGTCCTTGTATACAGTAATCAGAGCCCATTGAGGTACTACAGGGCCCATCACCAGTTTCCCCCACACATATAGTTTAGGGTATTGCTTATTGGTCCATATAGACAGTGAAAGATAAATATAAAAGAGTACAGAATAAACAAGGCATACAGTAAAGAGAAGAAGCATTATCTGGTTATATAGTTAATGCGTGCTCATGTATAAAGAGATGAAATTTCACAGAAAGAGTATTTTCATATGTATACCTTACAGAAAGCATTTTATTACTTTTAAAACTAGAACTCACTCAACAACGGTGACTTTTATACATTTTCAGTTGGCAGATAAACATTGCTGAGGATAGCACGAAGGTGAAGCTACTCGGCAGGAAAAGACTGGCATCCATACAAACTTGTTATTGCTATTGTTTTGTAATGCAATTAAACAATTCTTTTGTATTTGGTTAAACAATAATGTATTGCTCAACAACAATGTTTTTAATGAAATGAATGGCTTTTGTTAAAATAATTCCATTGCTTAAGCTTGTAAATTTATAATGTTTAATGCTGTGATTGACCAACTATGAGGTCTCTAGGAACGGGACCTTACAAGTTGGTATCAGAGCCAAAGTTTAAGAGAATTGGGTTAAATAATTTTTTTTAAAACCTAACTTAAACTAAAAATGGGACAACTGGAGGGATGTCAGCCCGAGTAGCTACGTGCCATCAGGTATGTCTTTTCTTGATGATTAACTGGTGTTATATGCACATGCTATTTTATTTATGTGCTCTTAATATATTTAGATACTGAGTCAGGATAGGAAATGCTTGGGGTATGAAAAGTAAAGTAAGTGGCTAATCACAACTGGCCACTGTAATTAGGGACTTACTATACTTGGCATAAACTGAGTTATTACCTGGAATGATCGTATTGGTGTTTGAATCTAATAGTGTGTTAGAGGATGGCTGGACAGAAATCTTCCAAGGATCCTAGAGGCAGAGGCCGTCCACGTGTGACTAGGAGTAGTGCTAAGGCTCCGGAGACGACCCATGAGAACCTTGAGGTTCATGGCCAGAGCGAAGAGAATGAGAATGCTAGCTTGAATGCCTCAGCTAGGGAGGAGATTGCTGATGAAGTACACCAGGTCATGCAGATAGTCTTATCGTCTGTGGTGACTGAAGTCATCAGGGCTATGAGAAGTGAGGAGAGGAAGGAGAAGGAGACTAGAAAGGGATCAACGGGCAAGGGAAGCAAAGGGGAGTAGGAACAACCGTAGCCTGAGATTGTGTTGTCCGATGAGGAAGAGGATGATGAAGTGGCGGTAGCGACTAGAGGGTGCAATT
The DNA here is from genome assembly GCA_018326385.1 of Flaveria bidentis. NCBI lineage: Eukaryota > Viridiplantae > Streptophyta > Magnoliopsida > Asterales > Asteraceae > Flaveria > Flaveria bidentis. Next base: position 17,411 of record BJCM01269904.1, read on the forward strand.
ATACGACGTTCCAAAGGTGTAAGCCCCCGACTTTCGATGGCAATGGCAATGTTGCTGCCGCTCACCGCTGGGTGAGGGAGATGGAGGCAGTCTTGGAGATCAATGAGCGCCGCGAGGACCGGAAGGTGAAGTTCGCAACTCACTCTTTCGTTGATTCAACGCTGTGTTGGTGGGACAATATTATCCAATTTGAGGGTGTCAGGGCCATCGGGAGGATGCGATGGAAAGAGTTGAAGGAGCTGGTGATCGAGGAATTTTTTCGTCACCGGGAACTCGACAAAATTGAGAGGGAGTTCTTGCAGCTCGAGGTGGGAACCATGTCCCACCAACAGTATACCAGTAAGTTCAAGGAGATGGCGAGGTTGGTGCCGGATCAGGAGACGTCGATGTCTTGAAAGATCAAGCGATACATCCAAGGGTTGCCTACTGATATTCGCGGGCACTTGATCACTACCCGACCGAGCGCTTTTAGGTCGGCAGTGGATTTGGCTGGGAGGTTGTATGATGAGCATGAGGAAACTGTGGTAGAGGTGAAAAAGATGAGTGGGGATGGTAAGAACTGGAATAGGAAAAGGTTTGGACGTGCTGGTTTCACTCCAAACAGCAAGAAGACGAAGGTGAACGACCGTGGGGTGTCGTCAAGATCAGGGCTGAAAAAGTGTGGTCGGTGTGGAAGGGGGCATACCGGCGAGTGCAGTATGGGAATTAATGTATGCTTCAAGTGTGGCAAGCCTGGCCACATCACTAGAGACTGTAGGGCGCTGAAGTGCTATAACTGTGGCGGGGAGGGCCACGTGACCAAAGACTGTAAGAAGCCAAGGGCGGAGAGCTCTGGAGAGAAGAAGAAGCCAGAGGAAGGAGGGCAGAGGGCAAGTGCTAGAGCTTACACCATGACCCATGAGGAAGCCAGAGCTGATCCCGATGTCGTGTCAGGTATGTTTCTAGTAAACCAAACTTGTGCCTCTGTATTGTTTGATTCTGGTGCTAGTAGGAGTTTTATTTCCACTACTTTATGTGCTAAGTAGCCTATTAGTAGTAGAAATGTCATGAACCATTCGATGTAGAAACCACTATTGGTAAGTCCACTAGAATTACTGATATGATAGAGGACTGTGTTATAGAACTAGAAGGTCATAGGTTTGCTGCTAGGTTACACATGATGCCCCTAGGTGGATTTGATGTAGTACTAGGGATGGACTGGTTAGCAACCTATGAAGAAAACATCGTATGTCGCAAGAAGATGATTCGATTAGTTGCGCCCGATGGGA
>BJCM01269906.1:0-13847 GCA_018326385.1 Flaveria bidentis
ATATTTTATCTAATCAAGGTATATAGATTAAATTACAATATTTTATGTAAAGCTATTTATCAAGCCCAAGTCCTAATTGAAACCCAAACTATATTTAACTTTTAATCTATCATTATTCTAACCATAAGACACCAACCCTTAGGTTAAAACGTGAGGAATTATTGTTGTCCAATATAGCCTTCTATCATTATCAAATCGCTTATATTTATCAAGTGAGTATTCATTGCCCATTTTCATGTTTTATATTTTGGGGAAATCAGGTGATTCACTATTCAATCATTGTTATTCATTATTATTCTATTGTATTAAAAAATTCAATTCAATACATGCTATGTTATTACTTGCAATTATGTGTTCATAGTTAGATAAACAATATGATACAATCATTAATTCATGCAACCACGGTAACAATGATAGATCTATTTGTTTGACAAACCCAACCCATTTTGTTTAGTTGCATGGTGATTGGAACCAGAATAATTAATTCTATAAGGCTTCGTCTGCGGACCGAGTCAATTTAGTCATTAGGTTTGATTGTGTTGGTTGGTCTTTTATGTTACATTATTGCATTATAAGTATTGACATTGTTTTGTGAATTTAATTGTTTTCAATCTATTTTCAATCTATATGTGTATTCAAACTTGTGTTTACTCACCGGCTAATTTGTTAGCTGGCTCGTTACTTTTTCACATGATTTCAGGAATGAAGATTAGTGGGGTGTGACAAAACTGAGAGTACCTGAACTTGACCCCCTAAACCATTACATGCACTATGAAGGAGAGATCTTTAGGAATCTGGTCCCACCCCATGCTTGTTGGACAAGCTATGGATGACTACATGGAGTAGATACTTCCACTAGGAAGAGAACTTTCTTTTCCTAAAGGTTTTGATAGAAAAGTCTCCTTCATAGCCCATCTGCTCAAAGGAGTGGTTGACTGATTCTTTAGGAAAGAACAACTCACCTTCCTCAACATCCAGCTAAAGATGGGTGTTTATGATGGCTGGAGTGATGAAGATTGTCCTCCCTTGCAGTGTGGTAGACAGTGCCTTCTCCCCATCTAGAATAACCTCTTGACAGGGCAATGATATCGCGTGTGAACTGGACTTCCGGACTAAAAAACACTAATGGTGAAAAAAAGAGGGGGAAGTGGGGCCCTTAGCCCCTTATATCCTTTGCCCTTGAGCGACCCTGAGCGCTAGATGGTACAAGTGGGAACATCGCCACATCTCACTGGTACCGCCAATTTTAAGGGTTCCTCAGGTTGTCCATGTTGACACTAACACATGTGCATGTGACCTTCAATATCAAGGCAATGCAAAAACAAAGTAAACTTCTTCGCGATCAAAATACAATGCCGGTGAGGTATCATGATACCAATATCCTTTTGCAAAAACTCAGGGCAATGATATCGCGTGTGAACTGGACTTCCGCAACCGGTACATGAATAATAAACTGGCAAGGTTTAACTTTTTGAGAGTAACCTGCAAGACATAAAACACCTAGCGTAGCACCGCAAAAGACAAAACAAAACAAAAGAAAACTAAAAAAATTAAACAAAAAAATAACACTTTGCACATTAATTCCCCAACAACGGCGCCATTTTGATCTGATTGTCGAGACTCGATCAAAAACAATCAGTCTTAGCTACCTTTATTGTGTAAGGGTAAGTAAGGTCGTCTCTACAGAGAATATGTGGAAAGTGTTTAACGAATACGATGATTAGCTAAAAGACTCAAACTTTGACAATAAAAATTGATACTTTGAGTGGATTAATGAACACGATTGCATAAAACAACAAACTTTATAATGAAATTAATTGAATAACAAAAAACAATCACTTCCGGGTTTCCAATTCTGCAAGATCAACAATTGGTACTTTTAGGGTTTGTAAGAAACAATACTTCAAGACTAAACTTTTAATTAACGTGATAAAAAAGGAACAATCTTTTAAGACTCGTTCATTCATAATGTTACCAATTTACTTATATCACGTTATCTACTTTTCTTAATGAGTTCACGATGCAAGGAAACCGAAAAACTGTTAATCAAGGAAACAAATTTATTTATAAGTAAATTGTTTAAATCGATCAAATATAATGTTGCATTCAATAGATCAATGTTTAACACAAAAACCTAATCAATCATACCAATAGTCTCACTTTACAAGAATCGTACTCTCGAAAGCAATCAAGAGAACCTAGCCACGCATCATCTTTTTTCAATCTTCAATCTTGATTTGATGATGATCAATGATGATATGGATGATTTTGAGGAGCTTGGAAGCACCAAAAATCTCCTTGAAATCACTTAAATTCGGTTGGGAAAAGTCTTTTTCTCGAAACCCTAACGAATAAGGTTATATAGGATTTAGAATTTAAAATAATCCTCCATCTATCGTGTTAGACCGTAACTTATGTCCTATAGGCCGTAGGTTACGGCCTACCTTCAACCAGACAACCAAATCTTCTGCGTTACGGAGTTCACAGACGGACTTAGCACAGGGCCGTAAGTTACAACCTGCGGCTGTAACTTACGGTCTTCCTGCACATTGTTTTACAACAATTTTACATGTAACTTTTCACGAGCTTCCCAATGATAGGTCCTGGGCCCCGTAACTCTTTTCTTAGCCCAAGTTATGCCTATTTTATGTTACTGTGGTCTTGAACCTTCGGGTTTTTTTTTGCATTTCTTCACTTCTCGGGCTCCGATTTCCATCCCGCTTCATCCATACTCTTCACATTTCACCAATATTAGTTCCAGTTTCCTGTTTTGCATATTTTTATCCAAAATAAGCTTACTTTATCTCCAATCACCTATAATCCAAAACACAAACAACTTGAACTTGTTCCACCATAATCATGATGTAAAATCAAGCATTTAGATCAATTAAACACCAAATTATTAAGACATGATCACTTGGCTACCCACAAGAACATCGTGGCTACCACTTTCTAGACCCCGCCTCCGGTCGAGTCATCATCTCCCGTCATGTTGTCTTTGATGAAACCGATTTTCCCTACACCACCCCATGCGACAAACACACTTATAACTTTCTAGACGACATAATACCACCCAACTTCTCCTTCCACCCTCTAACCACATCCCGGCCCCCACCCTAAACCACCCATCCGATTCACAAACTCTCGTAAACAAACGCCCAAATCGTCTGCCCTAGCTACTCATGCACCACACCTCCCACCCCATCCCTTGTCACCCCTAGCTACTCATGCACCATATAAGCCGCGCCCACCCAACCTACCCAACACCCCATGCAGACACGTTCCAAAACCGCTACTGCCACTAGACCAGCTCATACACACCTCCATACCTCCCTTTCTCCTAAATCCTATACCCAAGCCTATGCCGACCCAAATTGGTTAGGTGCCATGCAAACTGAATTTAATGCGTTACAGGAGAATGATACGTGGGCACTTGTCTCAAGACCCCGAGACCGACTGGTTATTCGTTGCATGTGGTTGTTTCGCCATAAATTCAATGCCGATGACTCATTGGAACGCTATATAGCTCGGCTGGTCGTCAATGGGAAATCGCAAACTGTGGGAGTCAATTGTGACAACACTTTCAGCCCAGTTGTCAAACCGATGACCACCCGTAACATCCTTTCTTTAGCGGTCTCACGGGATTGGCCTATACATCAACTCGATGTATAGAATGCCTTCCTCCATGGTGATTTAAAAGAAATAGTATACATGCATCAACCGCCTAGTTTTGTGGACAAACACAATCCACACCTGGTGTGTCGTCTTAAGAAATTCTTGTATGGTCTCAAGCAAGCCCCCCGGGCGTGGTACACCCGCTTCACCTCTTATATCACTTGTCATGGCTTTAAAAGCAGTGTGTCTGCTACATCATTGTTCATCTACAACCAAGGCCGCGACCTGGCCTATATGTTGCTCTACGTCGACGACATTATTATCACCGCTTCCTCCAATGCCTTGTTAAACCACATCATTCATACACTCTCTCACGAGTTTGCTATAACTGATTTGGGGGTTCTACATTGTTTTTTGGGGATTAAAGTGATGCGATATACACATGGTCTGTTTTTGTCACAACCACAATACACAAAAGAAATTATTGCTCGCCCAGCTATGACCGACTGCAAGACCTGTGTCACACCCATTCACTTAGCAGCCAAACTTAGCGCCACGAATGAACCTTTATTCAAGGATCCTACCTTATATCGTAGCCTTGCTGGGGCGCTCTAGTATTTGACATTCACAAGACCGGATATCTCTTATGCGGTGCAACAAGTTTGCTTGTTCATGCATGATCCACATTTTGCTTTTATGAGGCGTATTATTTGATATTTGTAGGGCACAACAGATTATGGCATTCGGATCACTCAGTCCCGTACACATAACTTGGTCTCCTATTCCGATACCGATTAGGGGGGGTTGTCCCACATCACGCAGATCGACTAGTGGCTACTTTGATTTTCTGGGGGATAATTTAATTTCATGGTCCTTGAAGCGACAACACACGATCTCTCGTTCCAGCGCCGAAGCAGAATATTAAGGAGTCGCTAATGCGGTTGCCAAAGCTACATGGACCCGCAACCTGTTGCTCGAACTACATGTGCCATTACTCCGTGCTACCGTTGTATTCTGTGACAATGTCTCCATAGTGTATATGTCAGATAACCCCGTTTAACACAACGGACCAAACATATTGAAATCTACATTCATTTCGTTTGAGAAAAAGTTCGGGTTGGTCATATTCGCATGCTACATGTTCCATCCGCGATGCAATAGCATACATTTTTACTAAAGGCATACCGCGATAACAATTTGAATCCTTTCGGTCCAACTTGAGCATTTGTGCTCCTCCCACTCAAACTACGGGGGCGTATTAGCCATATCTATCTTATTGTTATATTTGAATTATTTTGAATACATGTTTATCTCACATTTAAACTAGAGATATACTTTGAGGATAGTTAGGATAGTTAGTTGATAAGGATGATTTGTAATCTTTCCTATAAATAGGGCTTTTGGGTGTTAATGAAGATCATCGAGAGTTATCATACTTTTAAGATGTCTTATTCTATGATAAAACTTTAGTAGTTGGTGTGATTTTTAGGTTTAGCTTCTTTAGCTCTAGGGTGTTATGTTTCTTACTTTTTTTCTCTCTCATGCTAACAAGTTATGATGTTTTAATATTTGTTGTTAATATGTTCTTATTGTAACGCCCTAAAAACTCAAAATTGTTGTAAAGTTTGTACCAGTGGAGTATTGAGTCGGTGTTACATAAACCAAAAGGGAGATATGATTATGGAGGTGAATTTAAAGGCGGTGAAGTGTAAGATTCTACAATATTAAACCCTATGATCCACACCCACGTTTCTTATCACAATTCGGCCGCCTCTTGTTTTCTTCTTCTCTCGTTTCGCAAAGGATCGAGGCGAAAGTGTACAAGATCGTTCCACCTCCGTAATCATCCACATCGATCCCAAGTAAGAATCGTCTCTTGATTTCACTAAAGGAATCATGTTCGGTTAGTCAAAACGAATCAATAATTTCCGGTCTTTTGTAGGGTTGAATTGAACGCCGGAGATAGATCTTAGATTCTTACTCTCTCGCGGCACTTCAACGGGTAAGTTTGTATTCAATTGTATGGTTATGAGGGTGTTCGGTTCTCAGTTAGGGTTATATCGTGGCGGGTCTTAACAGACCAAATGACGTGTCGATTGGTGTATTGGCCGGGAAAGAAACACGACATTATGGGTTGTCGTGTGTATGTGTGTGTGAATGGTGTGTGTGTTTTGGTGGTTACAGGGACACATCTTTTAATTGAATTTCATGTGTATAGATATAACTATGTATGCATGTATCTGAATTGAAAGATTGTGGTGTATTAACTATCAAGTGGATGCATGCATGGGGCATGGCAATGCATGGGTATGTATGTGTGTAGTAAGAGGATTCAATGAAAGATATAGGAATTGTGAAGTGTGCATGTGTGCGTGAACTGTGTGTTAACCACGTGTGGGTGCATGTGAGTTTTATGGTGTAAATGCGTAGTTTTAAAAGGGTAACATGAATATAAATATAGTTATGCATGTGTGTATATATATATATACAAATATATAGGTGTGAAAAATAAAAAGGTGATTGAAAGTGGGACGTGAGACTAACCTGAACCAACCCTAGACTAAAAGTGTAAGGTCCCGTTTCCGGAAACCTCATAGTTGGTCAATCACAGCAGTTAAAACATTAAACATTTTAATTATACAAACTTAAGCAGCGGAAATAATTTATCAAAACCACTCATTTCATTTAAACCACTGTGGTTGAGCAATACAACATTGTTTAACTTATTACAAAAGAATTGTTTTACTGCATTACAAAACAACATCAACATAAAAATACGAATGGATGTCAGTCTTTCCCTGCCAAATAGCTTCACCCTTGTGTCATGCGAGCAATAATTACCTGCCAACTGAAAATGTATAAAATTCAGAGTTGCTGAGTGAGTTCTAGTTTTAAAAGTAGTAAAATGCTTTATATATGTTGTATATGAAAATACTCTTTCTGTAAAATACAACTCTTTACTGTATATGCGAGCACGCATTAACTATATGAACAAATACTGTTCGATCTCTTTATTGTATGCCTTGTATGTTCTGTAATCTTTTATCTTTATCTTTCACTTTCTGTATGGACCAATGAGCAATACCCCAACTATATGCGCGATGGAAAACGGGTGATGGGACATCTATATACCTCTAAAGGGTCAACTGTATCCCTCGAAAGGGTCAACTATATCCCTCGAAAGGGTAAACTATATCCCTCGAAAGGGTCAACTGTATCCCTCGAAAGGGTGCTGTGTACTGTATGCAAGGCCGACCCAATCACCCAGGGCATTCTGCAGAGGTCCTCGTCCCATGTGCAATATGGGGTAGCTAACCCGCAACACGGTCGAGCCAATGACAACATGGTCGTGTCACTCCTATAAGCTTGCAAGACTTGTTAACATTTTATTAATGTTCCTCTTCTTTTCTTTATTGCTCTTTCTCTTTATTATTACGATATACTTTACGTTACAATAATAAACATACCACGTAAAGTCACATACTATAAGTAATAATAATAATAATAGCAATAACAATATTAAGGAACAATCATAACCATGCATGAAACATCATCATAAATAAGCCCCGATCAACTCTCGGTCAAAACCCTAAAAACACAGACTCCTAGAAAATTCTGTAATAAATTTTAAGTGTTAGGCGCTTTGACACTATTTAGGCGCATGAGCCCTATTTGGATGTTTGATCACTATGTAGGCGCATCCGCCACAACTTAACCATTTTGACACTTAGGCGCATGGACTATTCAGGCGCATGGGCACTATTTGGGCGTATGAACACTTAGGCGCATGAGCCACTTGGGCGCATGGGCACTATTGGGGCGCATGGCCCTACACTTAGTCGTCCGACTAATATTTCTAGGCGTATGGGCTACTGTTCAGGTGCATGAGCAACATTTCTAAGGCAATTTTAGGCGCATGGGTTATACTTAAATCCTTCTGGCATTTTCAGGCGCATGAGCCTTATCTAGGTGCATGAACCTTCTGTAAAACAGGTTTCTAGTATGTTTTCAAACCCAATCCTCTCAACTCATCTTTTCTAAGCTTAATCATGGTTATTCTAAACATGAACAACCTATAAGCATTCAAGAATCAACATTTAACATGCATAATACAGACGGGTAACATACATAAACTTTGTAAAACCATTTTAATACATTTTCACCCCCAAAGATGTTCAAAACAAGTAGAAACCAGGGTCTAGAACTCACCTGGTGCAACTTGGGTGTTTCTTCCTTTCTAACCCGCTTGCAAATGAGTTCAAACACCTAAAAACAACCCCAAACACACACACCCGAACACATACACAAACACATAAGCACATAAACATATACCCGGGATAAAACCCGTCATAAACACATAAAAACCTTGAATTCACTTTCTCTTTTTCTTCTTTCTTTAGCCGAGAGTTTCTCTACTCTCTCTCTCTAAAACCAAATGAAGATGATTATGTGAAGTGAGGGTGGGCGGCCAAGCCCACCTTTACACCAACTTTTTCAAAAAATTTGTCATTTTGGACACTTTTAGTCCTTCCACTTGGACTTTATTGCTTTTCTTTCTTTTTATTCTTCATTTTTTGTCTTTTTAAAATAACTGAGCGTTACAAGTCCACCCCCTTATATAGGTTTCTTCCCTGAAACCTATTATCCCTCAAACAGACTCCTCCTCAGTTTCCTATGTAGATTCGGATCCCTTCCTGTGCTTCCACTATACACGCACAAGAGGAACCACTTTATTTCTTAGCCTTTTCTCTTTACGATCGATGATTGCCACTGGTTGCTCCACATAATTGAGCCTTTCGACTACCTCGATATCCTCCAGTGGAACAATCATTTCTTCATCAGCTAAGCATTTTCTCAGATGAGATATATGGTATGTCGGGTGAATTCCACTTAACTCATCTGGTAACTCCAATCTATAGGCCACCTCTCCTACTCGAGCCATGATTTGGAAAGGTCCTATGTATCTCGGGCTTAGCTTACCTCGTTTCCTGAATCGAATAATACCGTTCCAAGGTGAGACCTTCAACATAACCCGGTCACCTACCTGGAACTCAATCGGTCTGCGTCATTTATCAGCATACGACTTCTGTCTATCTTTGGCTGCCTTCATAAAGGCCTTAATCTTTTCTAGCTTCTCGGTCGTAGCCTCGATCACCTCGACACCTCCCAATTCTTTCTGCCCAATGTCTCCCAAACATACGGGCGTTCTACACCTTCTACCGTACAACATCTCGTATGGTGGCATGGCAATGCTGGCATGATAACTATTGTTGTACGAGAATTCTGCTAGTAGTAAGTGGTCATCCCAACTTCTCCCGAAATCAATCACACATGCCTGAAGCATGTCTTCCAGTGTCTGAATGGTCCTTTCTGACTGACCATCAGTTTGGGGATGATAACCCGTGCTAATATGTAACCTCGTCCCCATGGCATCGTGGAATTTCTTCCAGAATTTAGAGGTAAACCGGGTGTCACGATCAGACACAATAGACACCGGCACACCATGACGAGTTACAATCTCCTTGATGAACAGGTAAGCCAACCTCTCAGTTGAATATGTCTCACTGATCGGTAGGAAGTGAGCACTTTTCGTCAGACGGTCGACAATTACCCATATGGCATCGTACCCTTTCGGGGTACGCGGCAATTTCGTTATGAAATCCATGTTGATGTGCTCCCACTTCCATTCCGGTATATCCAAAGGTTGGATCTTCTCATATGGCTTCTGATGCTCGGCCTTCACTTGTAGACAAGTAAGGCACTTACTCACATACCCCACCACATCACGCTTCATACCCGACCACCAATAATCTTTCTTCATATCTTGATACATTTTTGTGGCACCAGGATGAATGGAGTATCGAGTCTTGTGAGCTTCATCCATAATCTTCACACGCAGATCCCCAAAACGAGGAATCCACACCCGTCCAAATCGGGTTTTAACACCAAGTGTGTTTTCACCCAATTCCCTAACCAGACCTCTCATCCTTTCAGAGTTAAGATGATCTTCTTTCAATTCCTCATCTTGAAACTCCTTGACTTGCTTCATTACGTCAGAGGTCATGATCAGTTGGTAGGCTTTCACCCGAATCGGCTCGGGCCTCTCTTTTCGACTAAGGGCATCAGCCACCACGTTGGCCTTGCCCGGATGATAATGGATCTCGCAATCATAATCCTTTATAAGCTCCAACCACCTTCTCTGCCTCATGTTCAGATCTTTTTGCTCGAAGAAGTACTTCAAGCTCTTGTGGTCAGTGAAAATGGTGCACTTTGTCCCGTACAGATAGTGCCTCCAAATCTTTAGTGCAAAGACCACTACTGCTAGCTCCAAGTCATGAGTAGGGTAATTGACCTCATGAACCTTTAATTGTCGGGATGCATAGGCTATAACCTTTCCTCTCTGCATCAACACACAACCCAACCCCGAGTAAGAAGCATCTGAATATACCACCAAATCCTCGCTTCCTTCAGGTAATGACAAGATAGGGGCTTGGATCAGTCTTGCCTTTAACTCCTCAAAAGCCCTTTCTTGCTCTTGACCCCATGCGAACTTCACATCCTTACGGGTCAACTTAGTCAACGAGGAGGCTATCTTGGAGAAGTCTAGAATGAATCTTCGATAATACCCTGCTAACCCCAAGAAACTACGAATCTCGGATGGCGTCGTTGGAGACTTCCATTGCATCACAGCCTCCACCTTAGCCGGGTCCATCATGATTCCCTCAGGATTCACCATGTAACCTAAGAATTAAACTTCGTGTAACCAGAACGCGCACTTGGAGAATTTAGCGTACAACTTCTCCCTTCTTAAGGTCTCTAACACCTCCCGAATGTGACCGTCATGCTCTTCTTATCTCTTCGAGTAGATCAGAATATCATCAATAAACACAATTATTGATCTATCCAACATTGGCCGATACACTCGGTTCATCAAATCCATAAAAGCAGCTAGCGCATTGGTCAAACCAAATGACATAACGAGGAACTCATACTTACCATAGCGCGTGCGAAAAGCTATTTTAGGGATATCCTGCTCCTTCACCTTCAGCTGATGGTAACCCGATCAAAGATCTATTCTTGAAAACCAACTAGCACCCTGAATCTGATCAAACAAATCATCTATCCTCGTTAAGGGGTATCGGTTCTTCACTGTCAGCTTGTTAAGCTCACGGTAGTCGATGCACATCCTCATGCTACCGTCTTTCTTCTTCCCAAATAAGACTGGAGCTCCCGAAGGAAAGATACTCGGTCTAATGAACCCCTTGTCCATCAACTCATGTAACTATCTCATGAGTTCCTTCATCTTAGTAGGGGCTAATCGATATGGTGCTTTGGCAACGGGTTGAGCACCGGGTATCAAATCGATTTGGAACTCAATCTCGCGATTTGGTGGCACGACGGGTAAGTCTTCTGGGAATACATCCAGAAAATCGCACACCACTGGTATCTTAGATAGTTGCGGTACCGACGCATCCACATCTTTTACGTAGGCCAAGTAGGCACTACATCCACGTCTTATGCTCTTTCCCGCCACCGCCATCGAAATCATCTTCGGGATCGTAGTAACGCGATCTCCATGAATCGTAACCAAACTCTTATCGGGTGCAACTAATCAAATCATCTTCTTGCGACACATGATTTTTGCTTCATAGGTCGCTAACCAGTCCATCCCTAGTACTACATCAAATCCTCCTAGGGGTATCATGTGTAACCTAGCAGCAAACCTATGACCTTCTAATTCGATGGCACAGTCCTCTATCACCTCAGTAATTCTAGTGGACTTACCAATAGCAGTTTCTACATTGAATGGTTCACTAATCTTTCTACTACTAGCAGGCAACTTAGCACAGAAAGTAGTGGAAATAAAACTTCTACTAGCATCGGAATCAAACAATACAGAGGCATAAATTTGGTTTACTAGAAACATACCTGACACAACATCAAGATCAGCTCTGGCTTCCTCCCGGGTCATAGTGTAAGCTCTAGCATTTGCCCTCTGCCCTCCTTCCTTCGGCTTCTTATTCCCCGCTCCTGAGCTCTCCGCTCTCGGCTTCTTGCAGTCTCTAGCGATGTGTCCACGCTGACCACACTTGAAGCATACGTTCATCCCCATCCTGCACTCACCAGTATGCTCTCTTCCATATTTGCCACACTTCTTCAACCCCGCACCAGCTGTGACCACACGTCGGTCGCCCACCTTCGCCACCTTATTGTTTGGAGCGGCTCCACCACATCCAAACCGTTTCCCATTCCAGTTCCTTCCATCCCCACTTATCTTCTTCACCTCAGCCACCACCACCTCGCGCTCATCGTATAATCTAGCAGCCAAATCAACCGTCGACCTCAAAATGCTCGGCCGGGCAGCGATCACATGCCTACGGATATCCACCAGAAGCCCCTGGATGTATCTCTTAATCTTTCGTGACAGTGGTGTCACTTGATCGGGCACCAACCGCGCCATTTCATTAAATTTTGTGGTGTACTGCTGGTGTGTCATCGTTCCCGCCTCCAGCTGCAAGAACTCTCTTTCTACCTTATCCATCTCTCTGTGGGGGCAAAATTCCTCAATCACTAGCTTCTTCAGTTTAGGCCATCTCATTCTCCCAATGGCCCTGCTACCCTCGGCTTGGACGATGTTGTCCCACCAACATAAAGCCGAGTCCATAAAAGAGTGGGTAACAAATTTCACCTTTTGGTCTTCACGGCACTCACTGCTATCGAGAACGGCCTCCATTTCCCTCACCCACCAGTGAGCAGCAGCCGCAGTGCCGTTTCCATCGAAGGTAGGGGGCTTGCATCTCATAAACGCCCCGTAGTTACAGCCTCGTGCCACCTCCGGCGCAGGCTCTTCTTCCTCCTCTTCATCATCAGAGAGAACCATTTCCGGTTCTGGTTGCTCTCGTTCTCCTGAGGACCTGTTCCTCTCTTTTCTATCCCCTTCCCGAACTGCCTTGATAACTTCAGTCACCACAGACAGTAAGATTGTCTGCATGACTTGATGAACTTCTTCCATAACAGCCTTTTTTACTGAGGCTCTCAGATTGGCGCTCTCGTCGCCACCCTCCGGATGAGGGGCCTCTGGTCCCTCTCTTGGGTCGCGGAGCAGCACCGTGACCTCCACCACGAGAGGCTTTCGAAGATCTACTGCCAGCCATCCTCTAAACGCACACTATAAGATTCAAACACCAACGCGGTCATTCAAGGTACACTCAGTTTATGTCAAGTATAGTAAGTCCCTAATTATAGTGGCCAGTTGTGATTAGCCACTTACTTTACTCTTCATACCCCAAACATCTCCTATCCTGACTTAATCAGTATCTAAATCTACTAAGAGCGATCAAATAGCATGCGCACATAATAATGGTTAACATTAAGAAAAGACATACCTGATGGCACGTAGCTACTCGAAAACCTCACAGTTGGTCAATCACATAATAACGGTTAACATTAAGAAAAGACATAATAACGATTCAAACATCCCTCCATTTGTCCCATTTTCAATTTAAGTTTAGGTTTAAAAAGTTTTATTTAACCCAATTCTCTTAAACTTTGGCTTTGATACCAACTTGTAAGGCCCCGTTCCTGGAAACCTCACAGTTGGTCAATCACAACAGTTAAAACATTAAACATTTTAATTATACAAACTTAAGCAGCGGAAATAATTTATCAATACCATTCATTTCATTTAAACAATTGTGGTTGAGCAATGCAACATTGTTTAACTGATTACAAAAGAATTGTTTTACTGCATTACAAAACAACAGCAACATAAAAATACGAATGGATGTCAATCTTTCCCTGCCGAGTAGCTTCACCCTCGTGCCATCCTCAACAATAATTACCTGCCAACTGAAAATGTATAAAAGTCAGCGTTGCTAAGTGAGTTCTAGTTTTAAAAGTAATAAAATACTTTCTGTATGTTGTATATGAAAATACTCTTACTTTAAAATACAACTCTTTACTGTATATGCGAGCACGCATTAACTATATGAACAAATATTGTTCGTTCTCTTCACTGTATGCCTTGTATGTTCTGTAATCTTTTATCTTTATCTTTCACTTTCTGTATGGACCAATGAGCAATACCCCAACTATATGCACGATGGAAAACGGGTGATGGGCCATCTATATCCCTCGAAAGGGTCAACTATATCCCTCGAAAGGGTCAACTATATCCCTCGAAAGGTTCAACTGTATCCCTCGAAAGGGTCAACTATATCCCTCGAAAGGGT